>OVAN01001322.1:0-42330 GCA_900406275.1 Anastatica hierochuntica | reverse complement strand
GGAATTTTGGTACGTGATTGAGGTATCAATGAAATGTGGAGACGACGAGAGCACAGAAAGAGTAACATCGCGGCGCCAAAACAGAGCCAATCCACCATGGCCTTTTGGTGGTACAGTAAAACTATTATCATAACCCATCCACTGAAATACTTGCGAAACAAAATCATCTTGGTTCTTCGTTTCCATCAGAAACATTATGTCCGGGAAGAGTTTTAATCTCAAATCCCTAAGGCGTCGAACTGTAAGGGAGTTTCTGAGACCCTGACAGTTCCAACTTATTGTAATCATTGAAAACGGGATGGTTTCTGGGAAACCATCGAACCCTTACAAGTGGAATCAAAAGACAAAGCTTTCCTAGCAGAAGGTACTACTTTAGACACAAAGGAATCCTCAACATGAGGTAAAGTCGGCGCCGAGGAAGATGGACCAGAGAGCCCAAGTCGTTTGCGCGGGTAAGCTTGATCCTGAGGAGCATCCCTCTTCTTTGAAGCCGGAGGAGCCTTAGTCTTCTGCGGAGTAGTCCGCTTGGTCGCCCGTGGGATCTTGGGAGCTTTGGGGGCCTTGGGGATGCGTGGAGCCTTGGGAGCCTTGGAAGCCTTAGGTTTTGATGTCTTATGAGGCTTAGGCAGAGGGACCTCAGATGTTCCAACCTGAAATTCTAAATCACCATCCGGATTCCACCAAGATGGATGCTCCCGCTTAGAGTGCTCCGATGAAGCAGCAGCTCGCACCTTGCGACGCATGAGTTGGCCATCCGAGACACCCGGTGGGTCAGACTCAAAATGAACACTAACATCATGGAGATTTGTAGACGACGCTGGCAGAGATTGAACTTTCTTTCCCGACTCCAATTGCTTGTCAATTATCACCACCGAGTCAGAGAGATGCTCGAGAGCCGAAACCCGTGGGTTAGGAGGTGGCATAGTCACCCGCTTTAGGGCTGGCATGCGTGATCGGACCGTTGTCGAGCCTTCAACAAGATCATCCATATCATCTCCTCCCATCCCCAACTGAGTGTGTGGTAAGGGCGCCTCCTCCTGAGAGGACTTCCGTGGCTGAGCTACAAGAGCAGGGGTGGGCTCAGCTGATGGTGAGTGATGCCGACGACGAGAGGGGGAAGGACGGTGAGAAGGATCCTCATTACGAGGTAAGTGACCATAACCTGCAGGAGAAGCGGCACGGCGTGAAGAAGAAGAGAGATGGCGGGAAGACTCTGGTTGACGTGAATGGTTCCGACGTGGTGAAGAGCTCATATCATATCGATGGTCATGGGCCCGTGCATGATCATGGCGTGAATCCTGATAACGATCACGGCCATACTCGGTACGAGAGTTAGAAGGCAGCGCATGCCGTTGGTCATGCCTCTGATCATCATACCGCTGGTCACGTCTCTGGTCAGTCCTCTGGTCACGGGCATGATGTGAATATCCATGCTGTCGTGGAACAGCCACATGACGAGGAGGAGAAGCTCTCCTCCGTGGTGGTGAAGCAGCCCGAGCTCTCTAGGAAGGATGATCACGGCGTGGTGATCGGCGCGTAGCATGACCCGGGGAGAGTTGGGTAGAGCTTCTCTGGCAAACATCACGAGGCGGCGGAGAGATGCGCTAGTGCTGGCGCGGGTCACGCACAGGCGGGTCAAGAAGCGGATCAAGACAGTGACTACCCGAAATAATAGATGTATCCATTGCCAATCCAGTCTTAGCTTTATCGAGGGAGATAGGACACATCTTTTCTTCATGGAGTAGTGAGTGGCAAGAGAAGCAATGCTTCTCCAAACGTTCATACACGAACTCCAAAGTAGCTTCCTCGCGTGTATGGAACGCAAATTTCTTTGCCGTAACTAATGGTTTCAAGGCATTCACATTAACACGGACTCGCCCCTCCGCCGGCTCCGAATCAACATAGGTACCAAGATCATCACCAATAGCCTTTAAAATGTCAGATTGATGGAAGTGGATGGGCAAATTCTTGACTTGAATCCAAAACGGAATAAGCGATGGAAAAGAATCGANACAATCGGTTTCCACCGTTGAATGACAAGCATCCAATGCTTGAAATGATATGGGGTGTTCCGCAACACCGAGAGAAGAGATTCTTCCGTTTCAAAACGGAAACTAAATTTTCCACAGCCCAAATCCTTCCCGTGAATGACACCAGCAAGTTCCCAAACCTGAGGAATGAAGTTGATAACCGCTTTTGGTTTTTGAACTCCAGGGTGGAGCACACGACCAATTAACATAAGACGATTAGCCTCGATTAGAGCCGTGGTATTAACTCGAGGGAGCCGAGTAGGCTGTTCACGGACCCAGCTGCGGGAAGAGGCCACTGCCTTGCCTTTCTCTGCTTCAGAGAATCGAAGAGCCATAGAGAGCAGACCAAGATACGTAACCGCAACAATAGAGAGAAATCGAAGTACCCAAACCAAATGACAGGTATGGAGACTGCACAAGGCAGTAGTGTTAATCAGAAATGATTAAGAACAAATGATCTTGTGTCCACCAAAAGTCTCACAGCAGAACCACCAACCTAGACAAGCTGATAGTTCACGGAGACAGCAGTGAGACGCAAGCAGCGATGAGCAGCAAAGAAGATCGGTGAATATCAGTCATTTTTGGAGCAAATAGAGCACAAAGAACTACACAAGCGTAGTAAGACACATTAAGAAACCAGGATCATCAACAAACAGAGATCACCACCTTCAACACAACGTAACATCATCAAGGAGAAGAGTTACGTGTTTGCAAGGAATAAACCCTAATGTGTTGCACGCAGATCAAACAAACGCAACACACACAGCAAGCAGAGCGATGGATCTATCAAAGGTAATAAGGGATCAAACAAAGACAAAGGCAGAGAGTACCATGAATAGGAGAGTTGCGATCCGATCTACCCACAACATGAGAACCACGACCAAGAGAGATCGTCGGAGATCCACCCCTTCGATCCACAGCCGCGAGCGTCAATGAAAGGAGAGCTGCCTTTGTGGTGGAGAGGAGAGCCGCCGTCATCTGTGGGAGAGTATCAAAGAGAGGAGTCGCCGCCTTGGAATCACCTCCTTGATCGCCTTGATCGCCGCCTAGGGTTTTTTTCTTAGTGGTCTTCTCCCTGCTTAAATATAAACTTAAGAACACAAAACTTGAGGCAAATTTCTCTGTTTTTTTTGGCTTTTTGATTTATATAGGAAGCAAATTAGAATTTTTCAGTTCCTACAAAACTGGAAACAAATTGTGAACATGGAAACGTGAAAAGAGAACATGAGAAATGCTTGTTTCTAAAACCTAGCAAACAAATCACGTCTCAATCTTATTTGCATAATTAAAGAAAATACTAACTGAATCAGAGAACCAATTCAACTGGTTGGTTTAAGGTAAAGCACTTGTAGACTCATCAATACTCTCAACCCCAAAAGGAACCTTGTCCTCAAGGTTTTTATGCTCCAGAAGATGTTTCCTCGTCATCATCATCGCCTACCATATGTAGAAGCTGAGGTTTGCGACACTTGTGACCCGGTGTGTACCGTTCATCACAACTAAAACACAAGCCAAGGCTCCTCTTCATCTGTAATTCTTCCCAACCTAGCTTTTCGGTGTGGTAGTTGGACAATCTGGATGCGTGTTGTGGATGGCTCCTGAATTGTAATCGAGAGTTCGGCGATGCTTTTGAAGTTGCTCATCTCGCATTCTAGCCAAGACGATGGTCTCTTTTAGTGTCTTAGGACGGAACATACATATACTATCCGGAATTGTTTCCTCTAATCCACCAATATAAGTTCCGATTAACGCATTTTGTGTCCAACCATGAACCTTTTTTTGAAGATGCTCAAATTCACGTTGGTAGTCACGAAGTGTCTCGGTTTTTTTTTTTAATTTTGGATAACGCTTCATCAAAATCATCAACATCTGTTGGACCAAAACGTGACCAAATTTCTTCTTCAAACACAAGCCATGTTATGTTTGTACCAACTTCTTTTAAAGCTTTCGATATGGCCTGCCACTACTCATTAGCCTCTCCTTCAAGATGGCATGAAGTAAAACTAACTTGTTGCTCTCTCGGCATCTTCTGATAAGCAAAATATTGCTTCGCCTTGCTCATCCATTCTGTTGGATCTCCCCCATTGAACCGTGGAAACTCTAGCTTGACATGTTGATTCGATGGTGGAGCGAACGGATTTAGGTTGTCTCCTCTCTCTTCTGACACGTTCGAGTGGCTTCCATCGGTTCTTCAATTTACCCTTGATGCACTCGCGCCGCTTTCACGGTTACTCGTCATTGTTTCAATCAGGTGGCTAAAGGAATATTCCAGGTGTCTGAATTTGTCTGTTATCCCCTCGTTCATCCTTTGAAGCTCATCCTGCACCATCCCAAGACCAACTTTTAGTGCCACTATCCTTTCCTTGTTGCTAGCCATTGATTCCAGCGTCGGTTTCGCTTGATACCACAACAGAGTGGTCTGGTTCAAGCTTGTGAATGTGAAAAAAAATTGAAAACGACTCTAATACCAATTGATAGGTCCCAATCAAAGCTTAAATATAAACTTAAGAACACCAAACTTCAGGCAAATTTTTCTACCTTTCTTTTTGGATTTTTTAATTTATATTGGAAGCAAATTGGAACTTTTCACTTCCTACAAAACTGGAAAAAAATTGTGAATATGAAAACTTGAAAAGAGAACATGAGAAGTGCTTGTTCCTAAAACCTAGCAAAAATATCACGTCTCTATCTTATTTGCATAATTAAAGAAAATACTAATTGAATCAGAGAACCAATTAAACCGGTTGGTTTAAGGTAAAACACTTTTAGACTCATCAAAAACTCAAGAAAACAAAATCTATATTTTTCTACAATAATTGCTTTGTTTTGTTATCCTGCAAAATCATCCATAAAATAATTCTTGTTCGTAGTGGGATCGGACTCGAACTAGAAGATAAAGTGTGTGAAAGAGATAGTAAAGAGGAGAACAACGTGGGACCAGTAGGTCGAAGAATCTCTTTGTATTAGAAGTGGGTTGATTAATATAAATACAATGGTATTTGTAGTAATTAAGTACTCAAAGAAATCTAAAATTCTCTCTAAGTTTTCTATGAGTTCTTGTGCGTGAGTGGAGTGAATTGGTTTGGCCTTTCCTTTGCCAAGTCTTCCTCAATATATAGAAGTATTTCTTCCAAAAATATCTTTTCCACAAGTATTTTCGGGACACTTTGGATTGTGTTATCGCCGCAGACTCGGTCTACCTCGTAACTTGATCTTTACCGAAATGTCCAGTTTGTAGCCCACAAGGTGCATTAATGACGAAACTGCTTGCTTTACTTTTTCCCCTTTAGATACAAGGTCATCGCTCCTTGGAGTCCGAAGCACATTTATTGTTGGGACAGTCTGACACATGTGGCTGAGAGCTTTCTTCCTTTCTGACCTGGTAAACTCCTTCTTTGCGCATCGGGCTGCGAAACACGCAATCTGACACGAGCCACCTGCGCAGCCTGCCAAGCGCCGCTTGTGTCAGAGCATTTGGACTGTAGCGTTTGTCCTCTTCCTTATGTCATCGCCTCTGATGAAACCTCTGGCTGAGACAGGGCTTTCGTCGGGCTAGGCTTCAGTCAGCTAACGGGCTCTATTTTCTTGATTATTTGTGATGGGCTTTTGATGGTCCTTTAATTAATTTTTTATTTAATTTTAGGAAATGGGCTAGGCATTGTGTGGATGCCTAGCCTACCTCTAATAGTTAGTCCCCCCCCCTCAGTCCGTTGTCGCAATGGTACATAAGACAAGTGGGCTCTTGGAGCAGTCAGCGTGAAGCTTGCGGGCTGCGAGATGTTTTTTTTAGCGCATTTTTGAAATAAGTCTCCAAATTAAATTGTACGCATACTCGGGTTGATACGCCACGTGGCAAAGAACGGCCTCAGGCTTCTTAGTCCATGCTTCTAAGTTAAATAAGGGTTTCTCATGCTTTTAATGTCCTTGTAGGGTGTGCTTTTTTTACTAGTGGTTAAAGCGGCACCTCGAGATGATCTTTTAGGGTAAATGACTTTCGTTCTACAGTTTATCCACCGTTCTTCTGCCACGTTTCACATCAGGATCGGGTTCCTGAGACGTACTTGGCTCAGCGTGACACGAAAAGACCTTGCCTAATAGGGAGAGGACACGTGGTGGAACCGGTTTTGGAGAGAGAAATATTGTGCAGTTGATGGGACGGTTGCATCTTTTCAGTTTTCCACTTTTCCCTCTCTCCTTGAATTTTTTTTTTTTGCTTTAACTTCTCTTTCTTCATTCTTCTCTTTTTTCAGGTAACTCCTCCTTTCTCTCTCTCTTTTTCCTTCTTTTTGTCCTTTCCCTTTCATGCAATTGCTTTGATTTCGAGTTCTCTGAAGGGTTTGTGGTGCCGGTTTGTTCGAAATTTGTTAGAGATTTCTGCCGGTTTTGTCTCGTTTCCTTTTGTTTCGAGTTCTTCTGTTGTTCCGAAGCTCGAGACTTTGTTTTCTCCTTTATTTTCTCCTTTCTTTTCTACTCTAGACTCTGAAATTTTTGGACTTCCGATGACGCATGGTATAAGGACCGAATCTTCGGAGGAGTCCGTGTCGAAACAGGAGATTACTCTTATTCAGACTGTTCCGCCTTCTTCGCAGACTTCTGTCAATTCTATTGGGTCCTCTCCGATTGAATACGTTGGCTCTTAGCAAGGGGTTCCGCGGGAGATCGAGGATATGCCTCAGCTTCTCGTTCCGCGGCCTAGGCAGTCCCAAGGGGGTGTGAAAATCTATGACGATCGGTCTACTAACGTCTTTAAAGAAGACGAAGAAGAAGAAGAAGAGCAAGAAGGTTTCTGGATCTGGGGAGGCTTCAGGATCTAAGCCGAAAAGGGTACAACACGTCTATGGTCTGACCTTGTTCCGGGATTCAGATGTTGCTAAGCTTTCTCTGTACTGTCAACCCGGTGAAGATCCCTGGATTCTGGTTCCTAAAAACGAGCAGCGTCTGTGGGATGCGCCACTGGGCTATGTGTGCATGTACGATTCATACTTTTTGCAGGCTAGACTATGGTTTCGGCTCCCACCATTGTTTATCGCATACTGTGAGGCGCACGGGCTGTATTTGTGTCAGCTGTCAGCGGGGGCTATGAGGAACCTTGTGGCTGCACTAGTCATCGGTATGGAGTTTAGGTTTGATGTGACTCTGCCCTTTTTTGAGGAGATGACCAGCAAGAGTAAGTTGAATACTCTGGTCGGGACCTTCTACATAAACTTCAAATCGGGCAACAAGTTGATTGCAGGGACACATAACCGGGTTGACTACTGGTGGGAGAAATATTTTTTCGTGAAGATAAGTATCGATCTGAGTGGAGTCGCTCTATTGGTAGTTTGTCCATTACGTTGTCTGGGCAAGGTTGCCAAAGATTTTCCTTCTCTCTTCTCTTCTCCGAAAAGGACCAAAGTGTCGACATCTATGACCTCCAATACTCCTCGTGCTGGGGAGAGTACACAAGGTGGTTCTGAGTTTGTCAGGTCGCCGGTCCGTTCACCTATTCATTCAGAGAGGCAGTCCAGGGCGAATGAGACTGTTGATGAGCTTCACGCAAGTAGGAAGCGGGTTCTGGAGTATGAGGAGGAGTCCGATGATGACCAACCACTGAGCAAAAGGGTTAGGAGATCAACACAAGGTCTTTCTGACAAGGTGGTTGCTAAAGAGGCCGATGACGGTGCTGGGTTGGAGAAAGAGACTGCTGCTGAGAAGTCTACAGAAAGAGTGACCGTTCTGGAGAGAGATGATAGGGATGACATTGGACAAGAGTGTTATGAACGGGTGGAGACAGAGACCGTCAATATGGAGGATGTTAACAAAGCGAAGCCTGCAAAGGATGCCGAGAGCGAGCCTGCGACTGTGAGGAAGGCTGCTGCGGAGAAGAGAAAGGTTGTCCCTGAGGAAGAGCTCGCTAAGATGTGGAGGACCATGAAGAAGAAGGCAATTGAGGAAGGGAGGCCGTTTAGTGAGGAGGAGGCTGCTACTCTTTTTGCGGGTAGGAAGAAAAGAGCTGATGAGAGGCGGTGGGCTGTGCCTTCTAGGTGAGTGCCGTCAACTGTGTTGGGGTCTGGTATGCATGAAGTCCGCCCCAAGGTCATGGATCCTAGGTGTTGGGTTGAAGAGGATGGTGACGATGAGGTTCCCATTGGCGAGGATCCTTATGATCCGAGGAAGGACAAAGGTAAGGAATGTGTTGTGGTGGAGCCCAAGGCTACGTACACAAAGGACTTATGCTCTCGGTGTAGGTTTCTCTTCAAGTATGATGGCGATTCTCCTATTGTTAACAATCTGCGATCATGTAGTGAGCTGAGCCGAGCTGTGGCGGGAGCTGGGATAGTGTTATAGGAGATGAACAACTTCTACTACGCGGAGGACTTCATGAATGTAGCCCGTCAGACTCAGTGGGTTAGTGTTGATGTCTGTTGTATTAATCAGTTGCTATCTCCAGACTCTACACAGCTGATGTGTTATCTTTTGTAGCTATCTCTTTACACTTCTCACATGTCCTTCCGCTATGATCGCCATTTGAGGAAGCTGATGAAGGCCGACGCATAATGGGAGGAGAAGTTTAAGACCGCGGATGAGAGAGTCCGCAAGAAGTTCACTGCTCAGACCATAGAGGTATCAGGTCAGAAGAAGGAGATTGCCAGGTTGAAGGCACAACTGGAGAAGGCGGAGGTGGAGATAGCCCTGTTGAGATCTAACCGTGACACACTTGGAGACTAGAATGAACAGATGGCGGAACAGATCGCTTCGATAAAGAGGGAGCATGAGGTTGTGACGTCTGATATTCGCACGACCTCTATCGAGAAGCTTTGTATTGAGCGTTTACGCCATATGCAGTCTACGGCTGATGCACAGCTGCGTCTTGACAAATTCTATAGGTACTTAGCGGATCAGGCGAGGATAAAACATAATTATCTGGCTCTCAATTAGTATAAGGGGATTATCGACTGTTTAGGGAGGTTCGAGGTTGAGGAAGGTATGCATGCTCCTGCCCATTTTGTTGACGATTTGAAGATGAAGGCGAAAGAGATCGACGAGTGGCTGGTTGTACAAGATGTCATCGAGATGCAGGATGAGAATTTTGCCTTGTCGGAGCCTGTTTCGGATGTAAAGGCTCGGGATGATGTTCATATTCAACCACCTGTTGGCGTTAACCAATACGGGTCGTCTCTTTAGGGGGCCATAGCACGAGTTGCGGGGGGGGGGGGGGGGNGCAATAGACTGTAATGATTTCTTTCTTCTATTGCTAAGTATTTTGTTGTTGGTTAGTATGAGTCGTGGGCTCTTTATTTCTAGACTTTGTTGGTTTGTATGAGCTGTAGGCTCTTTATTTCCAGACTTTGCTCGTACTCGTATTTTATCGTAAGCTTTATTATTACCATTGTGCTTTATTCTTGCTAAGTAATTTTCGTTTGTCTGATTATTTGGTTTTGCGGGATGGCTTTAGACTTTCCATATGTTAGGTTTAAGAGATAGCGGAGAGCCCGACTACCGCTTTTACATCGAGTTGATGCTGTCAGCACGATATAGCGGGGAAGACCCAACTTAGTATCGTAGATTCTATTAGGACACTGCGGAGAGCAGTTTGACCGTTTTACGCAAAGGAGGTATGGGTGATCAGTCCACTGCACTCATGGGGACTACGGTTTTTCGACATAGACCGGTAGGATATGGTATCAGATTGGGCCATGCTAACTTTGCGGTGAGTTGTAATAGTTCGTGTTCAAGTGAAACTCAGACTTTGTCTTTCGTGAAAAATAAAAGTTTTTTGATAGATAGATGTGCCCGGAGACGGGCTGCCTATGTATTCCGAAGGGATCAAGCTAGTCGTAGTTCAGTTTTACAAGGGGTGATAGTGGTCGGGGTGTTTTTTCGATGGTTGTTGCTTTTAGTGGTAAAAGCGTTTCAGGTGGGCTGCGTTCCAAGATCGTGGGATGGGTTCACCGTTCATCTGAGTGAGCTCGAAGACGCCAGGCCGGACTACTTTGGATATCTAGTAGGGCCCCTCCTAGTTGGCTCCAAGTTTTGTCACAAGTCGTTCAGCAGTGTTTTCAAAGACTTTTCAAAGCACGAGATCTCCTTCTTCGAAGTGGCGGCCTCTGACTTTCTTGTTGTAAAGGCGAGCTGCTTGGTGTTGGTAGTTCTGAATTTTTAGGAGTTCTTGATTACGTTGTTCTTCGGGAAATCTAATTGGTCGTATAGTAGTTGATCGTTGTTGTCGGGCTGTTGAGTTAACATAGTTCTTCGTATTCCAGGTACGGTTACTTCTGCGGTTGTCATTGTTTCCATTCCGTGGGCTTGGGAGAAAGGTGTGCAGTCTGTGGCGCTTCTCGGGCTAGTGCGATACCACCAGAGTACTTCGTCGAGCTCATCAGCCCACAGGCCCTTCTTATCTTCTAAGCATTTTTTGAGACTGTCCAAGATTTGTTTGTTTGTCACTTCGGCTTGTCCATTTCCTTGCGGGTAGTGGGGGGTTGATTTGCTCAGGCGAATGTTCTATCTTGCGCAAAATCCTTCAAATTTGGTTGAAGTGAATTGAGAGCCATTTTCGATGACGATCTCGTATGGTAACCCGTGCCTGCAAATCACATACTTCCATACAAAGTTCTGAATGTGTACGGCTTCGATCTTCGGGTAGGCCTTTGCTTCGACCCACTTAGTGAAATAGTCCGTTACAATGAGTATAAACCTCCTCTGTCGGGATCGGGGCAGCAGGCCAACGATGTCCATAGCCCAACACATGAAGGGGTAGAGGGTTGTCGCAGAAGATAGTACCTGTGTCGGGCTGTGAATCATGGTTCCGTGTCACTGGCACTTCTCGCATTTCTGTGCGGATTCCTCGCAGTCTTTAAGTAGAGTGGGCCAATAGAAGCCCACGTTTTTTACTTTAAGTGCTAAATTGTGGCCTCTTGAATGGCTTCCCTAGACAGCCTCGTGTGCTTCCCGCGTAACTCTGAGTGATTCGTCCCCGATGATACAGTGAAGGAGGACTTCTGCGGTGTTCCATCGAAATAGTTTGTCGTCGATCAACATGTAATGGGCTGCACATTTTCGTAGCCTCCGGGATTTCCATTTGTCGTCTGGGATTATGCCATCGGTAATGTACAACTTTATGTCAGTACGCCAGTCAGCATTGCCAAGTAGAGAGTCCGCGTCGTTGGTAATGTTGGCGGGTAGGATATTGGTTTCTGGAAAATCGTCGTTAGCGAGGATGGTCGGGTCGGTGACGATGTTGATTCCTTTTGGGAGCTCAATACTTGGATGTTGGATGCATTCTACGGGTATTGTTCAGCGTTCTGTCGGGCTTGACGTGGATTTTAGGGCTGCTAAGGCATCAGCTGATACGTTCTCGCTCCTTGGTATCTTCGTGAGTACGAAGGATTGGAACTTCTTGGCTAGCTGCTTCACGATGTCAAGGTAGGCGTCCATTCTTTCATTCTTGGCTTCAGACTCCCCGTTGAACTAGTTGGTGACCAGCTGACTGTCACAATAGGCATGCAAATTTTTCACCCCTAGCTCGGCAGCTAGTTTCATTCTCGCCATAAGGGTCTCGTATTCGGCCTCGTTGTTTGACGCTTCAAAGGCGAGGCAGAAAGATTGTTCCAAGACCTCGTGTGTAGGTAATTCCAGCTTGATTTTGATGCACGAGCCGTGATGGATTGAAGATCCATCTGCATAGAGTATCCACGGATTGCCCTTGAGCTTTTCTTATAGTGCTGGTGGGAGCTCGATGATGAAGTCTGCCAAGACTTTTCATTTTGCGCAGGTGCGAGTTCGGTATTCGATGTCGTACTCGCTGAGTTCGACAACCCACTTGGCAATTCTTCCCGACTGTGTCGGGCTATGAAGGATCATTCAGAGGGGCTGATTCGTGAGTACTACGATGGAATAAGACTGAAAATAGGGATGTAACTTGCGGGTTATAGTCACAAGGGCGAGTGCGAGGTTTTCGAGCGTTGAGTAACTTGACTCAGCCCTGTCAAGTGCTTTGCTTATATAAAATACCGGCTTCTGCTCTCCTCTATCTTCTCGTACTAGAACAGCGCTGACGGTGGCTGCAGAGATCGCTATATACAGATAGGGAGTTTCCTGGTCAACATGATTGGCCAGAATGGGCGGGCTGGTGAGGTATGCCCTTAGCTCTTCGAATGCTTTCTCGCACTTGTCGTCCCACTCAAAACGTTTGTTTCCTCGGAATAGTTGGTAAAAGGGTAGGCACTTTTCCGTTGATCTAGAAATAAAGCAATTGAGGGCGACTATCCATCCCGTTAGGCGCTGAACCTCCTTCGTGTTGCGGAGCGATGCGAGCTCTGAGATTGTCGTGATTTGCTTCGGGTTAGCTTCTATACGCCGTTGTGTTACTATGCAGCCCAAAAACTCTCCGCAGATTACCGCGAAGGTGCAGTTTTGCAGATTCAGCTTCATGTCGTAGTGATTCAGGATTTCGAAGTATGCACGGAGATGGTTGACGTGATCGCTTGCGTTGAGGGATTTGACAAGCATATCATCGATATATACTTCCATGGTCTTCCCAAGCTGATCGCGAACATTTTGTTAACTAATCGCTAAAATGTCGCGCCTGCATTCTTCAGCCCGAAAGGCATAACGCGATAGCAATAGATTCCTCGATCTGTTGTGAAGGACGTCTTTTCGCGGTCGTCGGGGTGCATCATAATTTGGTTGTAGCCTGATAATGCATCCATGAATGATTGTAGCTCGTTCACGGCAGTAGCTTCGACGATCCTATCAATATGTGAGAGGGGAAAACTATCTTTCAGGCAAGCCTTGTTCAGATCCCTGAAGTCGACGCACACTCTCCACTTCCCGCTCTTTTTCTTGACTACCACGGGGTTGGCTAGCCAATCGGGGTAACAAACTTCCTCTATGGACCCTGCCTTGGTGAGACGCTCCACCTCTTCGTTCAGAGCCTGAGCTCGCTCCGAGCCCAGTTTTCGTCTCTTCTGTTTGACGGGCTTGAAAGTTTGATCGACGTTAAGCTCGTGGCACGGGATTGCCAGGTCAATTCTTTGCATGTTAGTAGCATTACATGTGAAGGTCGAGGCATTTTCTTTAAGGAACTTCACCAGCTCGTCGTGGATGCGGGCTTCGAGATGTTTGTCGATGCCCACACAGCGGGGAATGTCAATCTCGTCAATGTTGACTTGGAGGATTTTCTCCATCTTTGGCGATTCTTCTGTACACGTTTTGTAAGGCGCTGGGATTGCGGGCTCATTTTGTGTGTCTAAGATAGCGAATGTTCTTCTGATCTTGAGTTTTGCTACAAAAGCATGCTCGGGTTGTCCCTTGATCTCCTTGAATAGTGCGAACTCTCGTTGGTGTACGGAACTTTACACATTGATGGTAGGTTGAAGGGACTGCTTCCATCGAGTATATCCAGGTGGTGCCAATGATGATGTTGTATATAGTTGGTGTGTCGGTGATCGTGAATTTGACGAGCTTGGTGATCCCTTCGACGTAGACCAGCAGCCTGATTGTCCCAATGGACATCGTTGTTTCCCCGCTGAACGCGGTCAATGGTTTCAGGGAGACTTTGATGTTGTAATCCTTGAGGTCCATTCGGTTGAGCGTGCTCTTGAAGATGAGGTCAACTGAGCTTCCCGTGTCGAACATTACTTTCGCCACTTCGCAGTCTGCAACTAACAGTTCAATGACCAGGGGGTCATTGTGGGGCATATGTACTCCGAGGGCGTCCTGGTCCGTGAACATGATGGCGGGCTTCAGACTAGTATACTCGGTTGTGGATGGGCTGGGAAGGTCAGCCCATTTAATCGATGTAATGGTGCGTCTCTTGTGTTTCTTAAAGGAATGGATAGAATCGTTGCAGTCTTTGAGTCCTCCCATGATCATTGCGACTCTTTTTCTGGGGGCTGGAGGTACTTCAGGGGGATACTTCGGGACTCTTAATCTCTTGGGGGTCCCGTACTTTGGTCTCTGGGGTATTGGAACTCGCTCCTCAATTCATCGGTCGTTAGGCGATGCTCTCTTTCAAGGTGTCTGTTTCATTCGCCTTCGTTTTCAGGTCGTCGATAGATGTACCTTTTCTTGTACTCTTCGTAGCTAGGCACTTGGGTTTCACCTGCATCGTACTTGTTGAATAAGATGTCTCTAAAGTTTCTGCACTCCGAGGTTGTGTGTCCCGTTCGTTTGTGATAGCTATAGTATTGGATGTGGTCTACATCCTTTGTCTTTTGCTGCTTCTGTCCGACGGGCTATTGTTGAGGTTGCTCTTTGCTGCTACCCACATGGTGGTTTGCCGCCCGTTTGTTCTTTTCTTCCTTATATTCCGTATCATAGTGCTGGTATGGCTCGTAGTAGTCATCGGCAGGCTTCTCCTTGTCTTTGGTTGAGCTCGATTTCTGGTATTTTTTTGCCATGACAACTTTTTCTTCTTCTACTTCTATGAACAGGGTAGCCCGATGAAGCGCGTCCTCTAGAGTTTTGCGGTTTGTTGATCTTGAGGTCACCGCGGAAGGGTGACTCATACCAAAGCGCGTTATGTAAAGTGGGTAAGGCGACCTTATCAGTTATGGTAACGCAGGAGGCAACCTCTTTGAACCGGGCTATGAAATCTCGCAGGCTCTCTTTGTGTCCCTGGGTCATAGCCCACAGATCCGACGTCGAGTGCCCCTACTGGATGAACATTGAGTAGGGTTTTAGGAAGGCTGTCGAGAGCTGGTGGAAATTGTCTATGGAGTTGGCGCTGAGACGGCAGAACCATCATTGGGCTGCTCCTTCGAGATTCTCAGTGAACAGTTGGCAGTAGCCCGCGTCTTTTTCCTCCGGGGTGAATTGAGATCATCCCATGGCTATGCTGAACGTGGTTAGGTGCTGACTGGGGTCCGTCGTTCCACCGTACTTCGGTATGCAAATCTTCCCGGGAAGGTGTATGTTGAAGCGTGTGATCTTGCTAGTGAATGGTACGTTCTGCGACTCTCGCAGCACGCGGTCTATTTCAAGCACCGCGTTGATAGCCTGGTGGACACAGGAATTGATGTCTCGCAGGCGTTGCTTTACGAACTCCAGCTCTTGATCTTTCTTTGTAGGCGTTGCCGGGAAGAGGGTGAGTGTGAGCGGAGCCCGTTGGGGATCTTGGGATCCTTGCGTTGTGTGTTAACCACTTGTGTATCCGACGGTCTGTCCTAGGTTCTGGCGTGGTGTGCTATCAATTTGGGCAGTTGGGTCAAGAACAGGTGTGTCGCTTTCGAACAGGTTTCGTTGGATCCCAGAGAGGAAACCATCTGTCAATGCTCTCGGAGCGGCAGTTCGTTTGGTCCTTGGGGCGTGCATGTTGTAGAAGACTAGAGCCTGAGAGTGCTTCAAACTGGGAATCAAGTTTGAGCTAGAGTGTCACTTTTTTGGACGATGCTTGCCAGGATAGAGGTCACATCGGCTGTTGTTGGGGGGTCATTACGATTATGGGTAGTACGAGTGCTACTGAGCTTCCTACTTCCGTTACTTCGGACTCTGGAGTATGGAATGTCGCGCTAGGAGTAGGTCGGGAGCCCGATGTCGCTGTCTTTGATGTGTTGCTTGGAGTTGCTTGAGTGCTAGAGGTCGTCAGGTTGTTTGCTGTTTGTCCAGTAATCCTTGTTTGGGGAGCTAAGATTTGAGCCGAAAGAGGTGGGTGTCCCAGGTTGGATCTGAGTACCCAGGGTTGGTTGTGTTGCGGCGTTGGGCTTTCTTCGGGCATTGTCAAACGGCGCCAATTGTTCGTAGTGGGATCGGACTCGAACTAGAAGACAAAGTGTGTGAAAGAGATAGTAAAGAGGAGAACAACATGGGACCAGTAGGTCGAAGAATCTCTTTGTATTAGAAGTGAGTTGATCAATGTAAATAAAATGGTATTTGTAGGAATTAAGAACTCAAAGAAATCCAAAATTCTCTCTAAGTTTTCTTTGAGTTTCTTGTGCGTAAGTGGAGTGAATTGGCTTGGCTTTTCTTTTGCCAGGTCTTGCTCAATATATAGAAGTATTTCTTCCAAAAATATATTTTCGACAATTATTTTTGGGACACTTCGGATTGTGCTATCGTTGCGGGTTCGGTCTACCTCGTAACTTGATCTTTCCTGAAATGTTCAGTTTGTACCCCACAGAGTGCATTAATGACGAAACTGCTTGCTTTACTTCTTCCCCTTTTGATACAAGGTCAGCGCTCCTTGGAGTCCGAAGCGCATTTATTGCTGGGACAGTCTGACATATGCGGCTGAGAGCTTTCTTCCTTTCTGACCTGGTTAACTCCTTTTTTGCGCATCGAGCTGCGAAACACGCAATCTGACATGAGCCGCCTGTGCAGCCTGCCAAGCGCAGCTTGTGTTAGAGCTTTTGGACAGTAGCGCTTGTCCTCTTTCTTATGTCGTCGCCTCTGATGATGTGACCTCTGGCTGAGACAGGGCTTTCGTCGGGCTGGGCTTCAGTCAGCTAACGGGCTTTATTTTCTTGATTATTTCTGATGGGCTTTTGATGGTCCTTTAATTAATTTTGGATTTAATTTTAGGAAATGGACTAAGCATTATGTGGGTGTCTAGCCCACCTCTACCAATTCCTAGTGTTTAAAGAATAATTTTTCATTCGTAATGTGCAAAGAAATACACTTGCTAATGTAAAAACATTAAATCCTTCCTGAACATCTGCCAAAAGTTGATGAGCTTTTTAATCAATAAGTGCAAATAGCTATATTCTACAATACTTATTTTGTTTTCTTATCCTACAAAATCACCATAAGATAATTCTTAGTGTTTAAAATTTGTTAAAAATTGGTTTTTTCATTTATAAAAAGGTCTATTTTTTTCAAAGATAAAATTTAAAATTTAAATTAAAAACATAGGAAGTTAGTAATATTTAAATAAAGATAGAAACCTTCCTTTAAGCAAAGAAACAAAAGAATATTATATTTTTTTTAAAAAGAGGAAGAATAACACCAATTAACTATAATTTTTTATTAGAAAAGCATTTGCCAAAGATGGAGATGCACAAAACAATTCCATTATTACAAGGTTGCCATTAACAATTGATATTGATCTTCCTAAAAAAGGAAAACTAAAAATAAACATATATTGGTATTGCTAAGATGCCTTTAAAACACCTAGATCTTTTAAGAAAGACTCATCTATTATCGATGTTATTCAACTCTCTTGTATCAACAAAGATAATATCGACAACTGTTATATGTTTAGACTATACTTTGAATCGACAAAAAAGTGCTAAGTATGGAGTCTTGGTCTTTAGTCGATGTATCTTGGTAGAGAAGTTATCGCCATTCCCTTTGCGATGAGCTAAATGATAGAAGGCACGATTAATTCGAAGGAAATAGGATTTGTTTGATCATCAGCGTCAACATGTCAATGAATAGATTCTTACCACCGTTTGAACAGAGTTCAACTACCAAAGTAACTATCTACTCCCTGAAAGAGTTAAGGGACTTAACATATTTTGACATGCTCCTCTAAAAGTATAAATGCCAAGAAAATTTTCCTCCTAGACATTAATGTTATATCCGTTTTTGAAATTAGACATTTGACCGTTGTTTAAGTGCAAGAGATGACTTCTCCTATGAACCTTTCCTTTATCCTAGGGATTTTTTTGATCTGGATAGTCTCGAGAGATGGATATAGTTGGTTTTTCTGAAGTTTGGCAAGTATGTTGTCTTATCAAGATACTGGCCGCGAGAGTTATCTTTCATATTGTTCGTGACAACCCTTTTTCGGGATCTAATATTTTGACTTTTTTGGCGCAAGCATGAACTTTTACAACCACATAGACATTAGAGTTTCTAATATGGCATTGATATTCGTTTTGTTTTGTAATGAGATAACACTTACTTTCTTGCATTACAAATGGAGTGGATGACTATCCTAGCTTAAATTTGTGTTTGCATATTGCTTTGTTAAGTCTTTGTATGTATTGCCTTACTTGTAAATTAAAAGCAGGCGATGCTACTCTCACCCTTGTAAGATTGGTTCTCTATGGTCTATTCCTTGTGGATAGTTACTTACCACACTCTTAACGAAAAGTGTTTGCGTTGAAAAAGGTCAAACTGTTTTTCTCAACGAACAAAATTCAAAACCTCTTTTTCTCATCGTTGAATTCTCTGGGACCCTAATTCCTTTTATGCTGAAGAATATTCTTCGACGACTTCTTCTCGATCGAGTCCACTTTCACATAAACATTTTGCTTCACCTTCAAATATTAATTTGTATTAAAATATAAAATAACATGTTATTCAAATAAAAATTTTCAAATCTTTTCCAAAAATTCATTGTTATTCCAATAAAGATTATAAAATTTATTTTTAACCTACTGTTATTTAAAATATTTTAAGTGACGAATTTTAAGCGACTTTAAGGTGCTTTAGTGGAGTTTCTTTGTTAAAAAAATACAAATATTCAAATCATATGGTTTTAGGTAGAACTACAAAAAATTTTAATGACAAATCACAACTTCTCTAGTTTACCAAAATCTTCTTAAAACTCATTAAAAATCAAATCATCCCCTAATGCTCAATCCATTACAACCCAAGTCCTTCTCCACTCTCAATATGAAATCCTATTTAAAATCCTCATCTCGAAAATTCTAGGTCCTTTTATTGACTTTGTTTCCCTCTTCTCTAAATCCCTCTTTTAGTCTATTCTCATTGTCTAAACATATCTCTTTCACGAAGAATTCTAAATCCCTAATTGAAAGTTGAATTGCCTCTTTGCCACTAGCTGATTGGTGTTTGAAGAGGTAAAATCGATTCCCACTTTCTTAAATTCTTTTTTTCCAAGTAAATCCTAAATCGATTTTCAGATTTCAAGAAAAGTGTGAGATTCTGGTTTATAAAGTAACAGTGATTTGTGAGGAGAGTTTAAAAGGATTGCTTTGACAACCTATGTCATTAAAGTGTACGTATCTTTTTGGTCACTTGTCATGAGAGAGCTTCGCAGTTAATCGTGCTTGTGCTGGAGAAATACTAGGATGAGTGACCTTCTGGGAAATCATTTTCAGAATCGTGTGAGTGAGGAAAAACAAGGTAAAAGATCGCATGTTGATTTGCAAGAACAGTAAATCAATTCTTTAATGTCTCCTTTAAGAAGCGCTACCAACCATCGAAAAGAATAAGACCATTAGTCCAGAGAGAAGTGTCGAAACACATGAGAAGGGCGAACGAGGGCATCAAATTTTGGTATCATAGTCGAACCTAGATGCTTGTGGAGTATGTGACTCACACCATCGGAGGTGACGATCCTGCTACGTAACAAGGATGTTGCGCTCTATAGTGGAGTGAATGCGAGACTCCGATTTATAGATAAACAGTGGTTTGTGAGGAGAACTTAAAAGAAATTATTTGGTTATGTATGTCAATAAAGTGCATTTATATTTTCGTTTATTTATCTTGAGATAACTCCCAAATTAAGTGTGTTTGTATTAGAGTAGTATTACTATGTGTGACCTTCTAAAAAAATGATTTCTGAAATCGTGTAAGTGAGGACAAAACAAAAGAAAATAATCGCATGATGATTTGAAGAGAGGATACATCAACTGTTTAAAAAGCTTACAGAAAACAGTCAAACAGAGTAGATCCACAGACCTAAAAAAAATACTAGAACACACAAGAAAGATGGGTGGTAATTTTACACAAAGTTAGGGTGAAATTTAAAATTGGAAGTTGGAGAAAGTTTGGAATCCGAATTGAATCTCTCTTGAACTCGAAGGAATTTAATCTGAATCTGGTTGGAGTCCGAATCTTCAAACAAAGAAATTATATTATTATTTTTTTTTCAACAACAAAGAAATTATATGAGACAACATTTTTTGTTTTCAGTTCAAGGGTTAATCTTCACATAGGTAGACAAAAAAACCCTAAAAAGTTAGAGAAAATAAAAAAGGAGAAAGAGACAAAACGCAAACCGCCTCACCCAAACTCTTTGGCAGATAGTTGACTTTTTATTTTTTTAATTAATCCTAAAAAGTCAAATACATCAGAGAAAAATACTCTCTTTCTGGGTTGCCGTTTCACAGATCCGATTTCCACAATGCTTAGATCTTTTTTCCCGGGAAAATAAAATAAAAAAATCCAATCTTTTTTCCTTTTCTCCGAGAAAAAAAAAAGTTTCCATCTTTCCAGTTTAGTTCAGACACTTGAGAGAGTAAGAGAAAAGGGTAATTCTCATTTCGATCTAATGATCTCATGATTATCAAGTGTTTTTCGATTTTCCGAGAAAGTTTTCTTATTTTCCCAGGAAAGTGAAGAGATAACAGAGTAACTGGTAAAGTCCAGAAATGTTTAATCTTTTCCGGGAAAGTAAATCAAATTAAAGAGAAATATTTTTTCTGTTTTTATCAAATTATAGTAACTATAGTAGTATGAAAAAAACCCTTCACAGTTTCTGAATTAATAGTGGCATTAAATGTTGTTTTTATGGTTTGGTTTTGTAATTAAATGTGAAACCAAAAGGCAATAAAGGAGAAAGAGAGATATATATTGTGTGTGTATATGCTTTTGTTTATCTCTTCCTCTCTCTGTTCTCAAATTAATTGCGGAGATAGTGATTTTCTTTTGATCAATTGATCTATTAAAATGTTTTGAAGATTGTTTTGTTTAACATCAAAAAAAAAAAGTTTTTGGCTTTCTTCTCAAAGGTTTGATTTCTATTTTCTCTGTTCTCCTCCAAGTAAGTTTCTTGAAAGATTACTCTTGTAAAGTCTTAATCTTTGATTCATGTTTTGGTTTTTCATGGTAGTGGTTTGATTGATTCTTTTTTTCTGTTTTATTATCTGTTTAGAACCCATGATGATTTTGTTTTTGGACTTGAAGAAACAAAAAAGAACTTTGTGACTATATTTAAAGGTTGATTCTGTATTTTAACTTTGAGATTAGGAGATAGATTCTATTCTCTTGAGTGAAGTTTGCTTATACTTGTCTTCTCTTTGCAACTTCATTTTTGTTCTCTGTTTCTTTCCTAATAATGTTTTTGATAAAAGATTTGTTCTTGGACATGTAGATTGTTGATAATGACTGGTGCTTGAAGATATAGATGTCTGGTTTTGTCGAAAGAACTCTTCTCTTGAAGCAAGATTTACTCTCTTGGAACGATGAGAGCAGGTAAAAAGTCGTTATCCTTAGCAAATGTTTTAGTTGCTGATCTATAATAGCTTTTAAGATGGTTATAATGACGGCCTTGGAGCGGCTTTTTTCTATGTTCAGATAATGATCATGAGCTTGGAAACTCGGTACAGAGATGCGGAGATGAATCTAAGTCTCATCAATTCTCTGAAGAGGATTGGGAGGATGGGACGAATGACAATAGTGCGTGCGAGTTGTTGTTCTATGATACAAGAAGCGGCGATGAATGTGATAAAGGGAATGCTTTGGAATGCCATTCTTGTGAGACCGGTAAGAAAATCCGTGATACTGCCAAGGGGGATTCTCCTGAGAAAGTTGATCCGGTTTACTATACGGACAAGAATGTTACGGCTAGTGACTTGCCTGAGATTATGGTTTGCTACAAGGAGAATACTTATCCTGTCGTCAAGGATATATGTGTTGATGAAGGTGTCGCTGTAAATGAGGATTCGATGAAAGCCGAGAAGGTAATTTTAAATCCATTAGAAACCAAGTATTCGGAAGACGGCAACAGTAAGGATCTTAAGAAGCACCGAGATAGGGAAGAAACTTCAGGTAAAGATTTTACTGATGCTGGAGGTTCTAGCAATTGCAATCAAGAGGATTTGATTGTGACCGAAGAAGAAGTCGAGGAATCGCCTACCTATGTGTTACGTCCATCTTCTAGAGAAAACTCGAAGAACGAAGTGGCTATGTCATCGGAGAATGTCATAGAGAAACCTTTAACTTTGGGGGATATTATATCAAGGGAAGATAAACGAAAACTTCTCAACAACGGACCTGAAGAACAATCTCCGTTTCAGCTTCAGGCAATACATTTCATCAATCTATAACATCAAATAAAGTCTTTTTAATTCAAAAGCTCCTAACATTGATTTTGTTGTTTGATTGTAGGAGGAGGAAAAAAAAAGATTTGAAACCAAAGCTCTCGAAACAGAGCTTAAGGAAACAGAGCAAAACCGTTCTTCTGTTTCAACAACAATCTCTCAAGAACAAAACAAAACTTGCAACGATCCTGAAGAGCCCGGGGCTGAGAATCGACAGCAAAACTACGTAGTGGGTGACTCTTACGAAGAAGACAAACGGTTAGCCAGAAGTTTTTTTAAAATCCAAAAGTTTCTAACTTGATTTTGTTTGATTATAGGATGTGGAAAAAAGAAGATTCGAAACAGAGCTTAAGGAAACAGAGGAGCAAGAGCAAAACCGTTCCTTTGTTTCGACAACAATCTCTTACGAAACAGAGAAACGGTTAGCGAGCAGTTTTGGGGAGACGAGTTTCTCAGCAGCAGAAGCAGTTTCAGGTCATATAACATACTCAGGGCCAATTGCATTCTCTGGAAGCCTCTCTGTTCGATCTGATGCAAGCTCTACAACGAGCGGACGATCCTTTGCTTTCCCAATGTATTTGCTTGCTTTTGATTCATCTCATCAGTGAAACTCAAAATGTGAAACCTTTTTAGCTGAATTTGGTGATCTTAATGTACAGATTGCAATCGGAATGGAACAGCAGTCCTGTAAGAATGGCGAAAGCGGACAAGAGAAGACAAAAAGGATGGAGACACATTCTTGTCTGCTGTAGATTCTCTTGATCTATAGGTCCCAAAGCTTTTTTACTTTGAAGCATAGAGGAAGAAGGAGAATTTATGAAATTTACATTTTTATATAGAAGTGTGTTTTTTAAACTCTAAAGTAAATATTTTTTCTCTTTTTTTGGGTGATTTATAGTGTTACGCCATAGTATATAAGTTGGCATTGTGGTAGTTTTTTAAACAGTTAGGCTTTCGAGAGTTTGGTATCAGATGCAAAATGGTCGGTGTTCATTAATACATTTTTGTGTTTTCTTTGGTCATCACATCATGATGTTTTTACTCACCTTATATAATTTATTTAGATATTATACTCCCTTTGTTTTAATTTAATTTTTTTTTAAGAATAATACACAGTACAAATTTTTATACAATTTGTGTTGTTTATATAAAAATATCATTAGATAAAGTTAATTCGAAAGATTAAAAAAGTACTGCATAATATGGTTGATCAAAAATGTCAAATTACACTAAATCATTACAAAGAAAATTGAAAATATTAACTATTTTGAAAACAAAAAAAAATTTCCTAAACATCATTTAAATTGAAATAAAGAGAGTATTCGTTTTCTTAATTTTTCAAGTTTTCACCGGGGGTGAACATACTTGTTACTTGATCCCCTAAATATTAATTAAGAAGTTATTTTGACACACATCTTCACCGGAATAGTTTTCAACAAAAATATGACATGTCAATTTATAGAAATTTGATTGGTTTTGTATTAAAAATAAATATGTAAGATATTAATTTTTAATTCCAAATCTAAAACTAACAAATATTTCAAAATGTCCAAAAATTATTAAAATAATATATAAATAACTAATTAAATAGTTAAAATAAATTTTTATTTATCTAGTTTTCCTTATAATATGGTTAATAACTAAATCTGTAAACGGTGTTGCAAATAGTTTATGTTAATTTAAATTTTTTGAAAAATTATAAATATTTTTATTAGTTGTTATTATATTGATGCTAATTTAATTGGATACATGTCGTGGACTCTTTGATTTTAACGTCTACTGTTAAAAAAGAAATAGTTTGAACTTCTTTAATTAAATCTATTTTTTGAAAGAAAAAAGCACCTAGAAATTATATGAAATTTAAATTCACACTACGCGCATAAATAGCACCTAGAAATAACTAATTAGTAAATAAGATGTGTTTTAAAATCATAGTGTCTATTTAATTGGTTACATGTCGTGGACTCTTTGATTTTGACGTTTACGAATAAAAAGAAATAGTTTGAACTTTTTTAATTAAATTCATTTTCTGAAAGGAAAAAAGTACCTAGAAATTATATAAAATTTAAGTTCACGCTACGCGCATCAATAACACCTAGAAATAACTAATTAGTAAATAAGATGTGTTTTTTTGTCAACCAAAAATTGATTAAAAAGTGATGCCCATATTGGTTGCCCAATTTGGGGAGCTATGTCTACAAAAGAGCAAACGTAAGATAAAGAATGGGTGGTATGGGCTAAACAATCTGCCTGCCCATTTAGTGAGCAGGGAATAAGAGTCAAGGAGAAATCTGGAAGCGAAGCGCGTAAACCTAGGAAATCTTCAATGAGCGTGTGGAATGCTGGCCAGTCTACGAGTTTCTGAATGATTGAAATCAGCTCAGCACAATCTTTCTCGAAGTTGTTGCATACGATCCCTCTTGCGATAACCATTCGCATTGCTCAGATTAATGCTTCCATCTCTGCATGCAGTGGTGACAAACTTCGCCTCTGGCCTTTTGCCCCTATAAGGAGAATCTGATCATGTTCATCTACACACACCCAATCGAGGCCTGAAGTATTATAACGTTCCTTCCATGCACCGTCAACACTATAATGTATAAAAAATTTCTCGCCATTTGTGGTATGAGGGATTCCGACTATTTGTTCCGATTGTACTACCTGTGCTTCCTTCCAAGCTGAGAAATCACTCTCCGCTTTACTTAAGATTTCAGTTGGTTCCATTTGCATTCCTTGAAAAACCTTCTTGTTTCATGATTTCCATAGATGTCAAGGAATCCAGGGAAACACATAAAAAAGATCATTACATGTGTGTCCTGAAGAAATTTCCCCGAACAAGTAATTCAAGTTTGTATAAATTGATCCTGTAGGAAAATTTCCTCTTCCCGGAGTAATAGGTGTGTTTGTCCAGAATTGTTGGGATGAAGGGCATTGGAAAAACACATGATTCACCGTCTCTTCGTGGATACCACAACTTTTCCAAAGCGTATCGCATGTAACTCCCCTATGCACCAAATTGGAAGTTACTGCTAGGGCTTCTAAAAGTATCTTCCATAAGAGATGCTGAATCTTCGGTGGGCACTTAATCTTCCAAACTCGTGCCTTAAGGGCTTCCAACCCTGGTCCCCAACCAAAGTTATTAAGTTGAGTTGATACTGGGGTCTGGAGAAGGTTGTATCCTGACCTAACCGTGTAAATGCATGATTTTGTAAAGTGCCAAATTAAACCATCATGTGTACTTGTCCTGATTGGTTGAATTCCTTTAATCAAGGGTATATCCTCTGGATCCATGAACTCTTGAAGAGGTGGTAAATGTCGTTGTCGTGTTATGGGATCGATCAGGTGTTGAACCTCCAAATTTGGATGCCAAACACTACCACGTCCTTGGGACGGGCGAGGATTCTCATATGGAACCCAAGGGGCATTCCAAACAGATAAGTTTATCCCTTCTCATATCCTTACTCTTACCCCCTTTCCTTAACAGTTCATGTGTGGAAAAGATACTCCTCCACCCAAAGGAGGGTGAATTTGGTTTTGGTGCCCATAAAAGGTGTACATTCCTATAATATTGTCCTTTCAATATTTGAGCAACCAAAGAATTCGGGAACTGAAATAATCGCCACATTTTTTTTTGCCAATAAAGTCGTATTAAAATCATCCATGGATTTAAACCCCAAACCTCCTTCAGCTTTCAGGACACAAAGTTTTTCTCATGCATGCCAATGGAGACTGCGGTTACATCCATTGGAACTCCACCAGAATTTGGAAGTCGCACTAGTTAACTTGGTTGTTAACTCTTGGGGGGAGCTTAAAGCATGACATAACATAATTAGGGAGTGCTAGAGCAACTAATTTTATCAAAACCTCCTTGCCTCCCTTAGATAGAAATTTGGATGACCATCCATTAACTCGATCACCTAGTCGTTCTTTGATATAATTGAAAATTTTGCTCTTCGAACCTCCGAGGCTCTCAGGAATTCCTAAGTATGATCCCATCTCTCATTCCTTTGTAATTCCTAATAATTGTTTCAAATTGTCCTTGACCTGTAATGGAACACTATGACAAACGTGACTGATGATTTCGCAAAATTTATCATCTGTCCCGAGGCTGTTCCATAGTCCCGCAACACATCTAAAATTTCCTTACATTGTAGTTCCTCCGTCTTACAGAAGAAAAGATTGTCATCCACAAATAACAAAATTGAAATTGTTGGACTCTGACTGGCAACCCTTATACCAGTTAAGTCTCCATCTCGCTCTTTTCGTCTGATGTTAGCAATCAATACTTATGTACACAAAATAAATAAGTATGGGGATAAGGGACCACCCTGCCTTAAGCCCCTTTGTGGAATTATATTTCCGGTAGGCTGCCCATTAAAAAACATTTTATAACTCACTTACCGTACACACCACATTAGCCACACTATCCATTGTGAACTGAATCTCATCTTATCCAAGACTGCTTCCAGAAAAGTCCATTCTACCTGGTTATAAGCTTTTCTCATATTCGTTTTAATTGCCATGAAATCATATCTGCAGGACTGATTTGTACGTAGTCCATGGAACATCTCCTGGGCGATTAAGATATTATCCGTAATGAATTTCCAACTACGAGTACCTTATCATGACATTCAAATTGTTTACTGCTCCCTCGACCTGTGAATCGTATATGAACTTAGTGTTTCATGACTTCCTTAGTTATTCTTCAATGATATTCTTATTTATAATGACTCATAAGAGGAACACTTGAAACACGTGAGAATCATAATGGAGACACTAAAACATCAAAAATTATTTGTCAAAAAGAAGAAGTGTAAATTCAGAATAAAAAGAGTTTGACTACCTTGAACACTCCGGTGAAGGTGTGAAGGTCGATCAATTCAAAATCTCTATGATGTTAGACTGGCCCATGCCAACAACAATCACTGAACTCCGAAGATTCTTTGGAATATGAGCTACTATTGAAAGTTTATTAAATATTACGACATTATCGGTAAACCCTTGTAAAATCTTCTGAAAAAGGGGAAATTTGAATGAACTATCTCATCAGAAACAATGTTTACAAAGCTTAAGGCGACGATAACATCAACACTAACACATAATTTTTCTGATTTCACATAGCCTTTCACCATCCAGATCGAAGCGTTGGGCGAAATAGTGAGAGCTACTTCTTTCCCAACATGGTCGACCGATCTCATATATGAGTTGGTTATTGGATGCCACGAAGAAATCATTATTCCACGTATGCAATAGAAATGCTTGCTATAGTGATCACCATTTGAACATGTCGGCTATATCTCCTATTTCAATGTTTCACGACCAAACCGATCAATGTGGCCTCCATTTCCAACTAGAACAACGTAACCTCACTCCCGAGAAACATAAGTAATGGGAAAACTGGCCAGTTATGATTATGAGATCACTTACAAGCTTGGCTCAGCTAATGATCAATTAGGTTTTAACCCGATAGACTAACTGCAAGTGCATATTAAAGTACGCAGTAGTATATATGGAATCGAATCCACAAGGACCAAACATCGCACATAGGGAAATAGAATCAATTACGAGCTAAGGCGATAAGAAAGATTGGGTTTGAAACTATTAAATCATAAATAACAGATAAGAGCAAGCAAAACAAAGAACACAGAGATGTAAAACGAAAGAAGAAGACATTGAGCATAGGGAATCCTCAGAGAAATCATTCAATATTGATTAAACGGATAAATTAGATAGGAATTAGGATTAAAAACCATCTTGAACTAAAAAAAAAGATAAAATCACCCTACTTTCGTAGCGCTAACTCCCTATGTTATAGAATCCTAAATACTAAATTCCTTTGAATTTCATATTCTAAACATGCATTACAATCAGATTTGATAGTTACACAAAGCACAATAACATCAACATTCGTTGGTTAAAGACACTTTGCTCATCTAAAGTTCTTTCAGACATTTAAACAAACACTTTTGGTGCGTTAAACATCCTAAGATCAGAGACTAGGTCATGAGTCTAATTTCAGCATTAAGAACAACTTAAGATGAAGACCCACTTGATAAATCCCTAATCTAACAACCTAACATCAACAAATCATGAAATCCCCTATGAGAAACCCAAGACCCAATTGATGAACTACTCAAACATATTCATAAAGTAATGACGAGACAAAACAATAAGAAACATCATGTAATTGAATAGAATATGAAAAGAGAGTTCATAAATCTTCTCCAATTCGAAGTACGAATGATAAATCTTCTCTCTTGGATTACAAAAATCGAAAGTCTGTTCTAGAACAAGAAAATAGCATCATCCTCTAAAAAACACGAGACTGGATATTATTAAAGTATCCAAGTCGAGTCGGATCGTTTTTGAAGGGTCTGGATCATGTTTTTTGAAATTTGGTCATGTCGTGCCCTGGATCGGTCGATCTATGTAGTGTGGATTGATCGATCCTTTCTATTCTGAAAAATTCCTTCACTTCATTCTCTGCGCGTTCTTCATTTGGCCGTCAGCTTGATATGTGTTCACTAAAATGACCATAACTTTTTATTGTACCGTGTGATTTCTTTCAAACCATGTCTAAGTTAAAGCTAATTCACGTGGCTATTCTGTATCAAATTTTCAGCTCGATCTAACGGTGGTAAGTCTGCCAACCAATGCAAAACTTCTGATGTTTCAACATGATTCTGCATCCAGAATGTCCATTTCCGATCCAAATTGATCCATTCTTTTCCAAAACAATCTAAAACCTATAAAAAAACATTAAACAAGACCAAAAGACTCCAAAACGACTATCGTACATGATAAAACAACCCTTTTCTCATTTAAACTCGAGTAAAAACACGTAAAATCACAATGCATCAAATCCCCCAGACTTAAATCTTTGTGTGTCCTAAAGTAAAGAAGAACGAAGATTAAATCTAAGGATAAGGTTTGAAAAAAAATTTAAGGATAAAATTTGAAAACAGAGGGACTCACACACTTTCAAAAGACCTTACTTGTGCTCAGATTCGCTAACCGTGCAAAACAGAAACCATTAGAACATTCTACCTTGGATTCCCTGCACAACCTCCCAAGCCCAACCATACTCTAAACGTTCATCCTGCAAGACTCGAATTCATTTAATTGGTTCTCTACATTCATTAAAAGTGGTGTGAGTCTTGTATTAGAGAAATCTCCATCAGACGGGTTAGGAAGGGAAAATGGCTACTTTTGTGGTGAGGTTAAAGTGTTTAGGGGTACAAAAAAGTGTCGGATACAAGACATTATACAAAATAGCTGGAGAGATAGATTATATTAATAACCATGACCCATAACTACCTAAGTACCAAAATCACCATCTCAGACAACAACTCAAACCAATGCATTCTTCTAGGCAAATAAAACATTAAGACTCAAATAACACACTGGTTCCAACTTCTTTTTTTCATTTTTTCAAATATACAAATTCCGGGTGGAATTCAGCTAGAACACATAGTCTCATCAATCATACACCCTTACAACACAAAGAAATGAATAAAAACCGTTATCAGGTTCCCTTCTCATAACAATCTATCCAAGACACTCCGAATCGTGTCTAAACCACATGGAAGTTCTAATATCTAAGTAATCAGAAAAATCATGTCTACTCTACTCTCTCCATTATTTTTACACATGTGTGCATGATATATCAAAGATAGATGCATGAAGAATCAAGGAGATAGGGTAAAGGAGAGGTACCACACTAAAAATGAGTATGTTCATTCAGGATTACCGAAAAGAGAGGTCTGAAAATGGGATTATAATCCTGAATGATGTTTTTTGTTTCTTGATATCGAAATATGGTAAAGAAAATTAAATTCATTAAGCGTCCTTATAAATGAATCAACCACAATCAAATCGAAACCCTGATTCTCATCGTTTTCAGGTGGAGAGTTTGGTCAGTGAGGTTCTCTAGCTTGCATGCGCTAACAACTCTACAAAAAACGATCATAACATATAGAAATTAAGGCACACACACAAAACAATAATCTAAAATCATCATCAACTGCAAATCATCCCTAAACAAGTTTTGACTCGACAAAACATACTAAAAAGACTCAGAAGACTAACTCAAGAAAAACACACCAAAAAGAAAAACAAAACGGTATTAGTAGCATCCTCCCCAGACTTATCTCACACCGTCTCGGTGTGAAAAAAAATCTAAAGGTGGGGTGAGAAATAAAAGAAGCGAAAATAAAAAAGACTAAAAAGAAAAGAAAAGAAAAAACTTACCAGTAGGTTGTCTCCCACTGAGCGCTTGTTTTAAGTCATTCGCTTGACTTTGGTGCGGCGAGGAATCTGTCGGGAGCCTGAAAACTTGTTCCAAAACAAGCTCCGCTATCGAACATCTTCAGCTAAAGAATGTTTCTTACCAATCCTTTCACAACAGCTTGACCATTTTCCTTGAACTCGGGCGTTGGAATTGCTCTGACTATAGAGAAAGGCTTAGACATCTCTCTGCGCTTAACTTCATACTTAATTGCGCTTCAATCGCATGTCTGAGGGATTAGAGTCAAATCAAGACCTCCCTTGGTCATATGCTCTTTCTGCACGCCTTTCTTGTTGACCATCTTGGGTTTTTTCAATGTAGAATGAGTGTCTCCATCCATGACTTCTTAGACATCATTCTTTTCAGCACTCTCTTGTGTTCTCTCAACAAGCGACTCATCATCCTTAACCGTGGTGACACAAGAAGCATGCTTGATAGCTCCACGAGTTGATATAACATTAAAATAAAAGTTCTTATCGATGTGAGAGAATGCAACACTCTTGTTAGGCAAATCAACCACCGCACCCATGGTATTAAGAAAGGGTCTCCCGAGAATCAGCGGCATCTCAAATCCTTTGCTCATCTCAACCACATGAAAGTCTGAAGGAACCAAACAATCTCTCACTTTGACTTTCANAATTTTTTGGGGGGGGGGGGGGGTGTAGTAGAAGCGTTAGCAAATTTTATAGATACACCATAAGTCTTCTGAGCTTCAATTCCCAAACTCTTAGCAATGCCTATAGACATGATATTCACCCTTGACCTTGAATCACAAAGGCAATCTGGAAAAATGACTCCTTCAATTGAGCATGGAGTAGAGAATTTCCCAAGGTCTTCTAACTTAGGAAGTTGTCTCAAAGATTGACGAGCATTCATCTCTTGTCTCAATTGTGCCTTCATCTCCTCTACATCTTCCTTTCTGACAATGATTTCTTTGAAGAACTTCTTGTATAATGGAACATTCTTCACTGCCTCGTCAAAAGGAACATCCACTCCAACCTTACTCATAACCTCTTTGAAACACATATACTTCTTTTTTTCTACTGGTCTGATCTGAAGTCTTGGGTATGGGACCTTTGGAACATAAGGAGAAGGCTCCACATACTCTGCCTCAGCATCCACAGAGCTCTGAACGACGTCTGAAATTTTTGCAGGCTCGTCATGACTTGGATGGATCGATCTATGGTATGTGGATCGATCAATCCTTTCCACACTGGTCAATATCTCACTTTCATCTTCTACACTAGATCGACTTATCTGATCCCTGAATCAATCAATCCTTTCCACTTTTGAAACTTTGATAGGTTCTTCACTTCTCAGAATGATGGCATTGCAATATTCTTTGGCCTTGGCTTTTTTCGTTCATGGATAAGTCCCTGGAGGTGCAACGATTCTAGATGAACTCTGAGGTACTCAGGATTTCAATGCATTCACTTGTCTGCTAAGAGCTTCGAACTTTCCATTTAGATTATTGTACATGTTCTCAACTTTGCCATTAATGTCGTTGGCACTCTTCTGGTGACCCTCCAACAGCTACTGCATCATCTGCTTGAGCTCATTATCATGGGAAGCTTGCGCTGGTGGTGCATTTCCTTGAGCTTGGAAACCATCGTTGCCAAAACCATTAACCTCATTCTGATATCCCTGGTTGAACACACTTTAGTTGAAACCTCTACTCTAAAATTTTCCTTGGTTCCCAACATAATTCACGCCAACTTGAAACTCATCTAACTCCTCAGCAACAAAGTGTACGGTCCTCTAATCCTTCTTCAACAGACCATCCAGCTTGGCCTAAATAATCTCATCAATTTTCTTCGAATCTAAGGTTACACTTCCTCTATCGCGATCATACTCCGATCTGCGATTAGCTTGACTAGTTGGCATGTTGTTCACCAAAGTGTATGCTTCTTCTACCGTCTTGGTCATACAAGCACCATTACTAGCGATATCTATAACATTATGATACTTTTTGGCAACCCCATTGTAGAAGGTGTTCAGTAGATTCACAACAGAATACCCCGTGATGAGGACAGTCAATGGTGTACTCCTTGAATAATTCATATACTTCATGGAAACTCTCAGTATCCATCTGCATAAACCTCAAGATCTTGTTTCGAAGGTACGTCGAACGCGACTTGGTGAAGAATTTACCCAAGAATGCAGCTCTTGTCTCTTTCCAAGCAGTAAGAGAATCTTGTACCAGAGAATTATACCACATGATAGCCTTGTCTTTCAGATAAAATGTAAACAACTTGCACTTGAAAGCATCCTCAGGCACCCCATCGCACCGAATGGTATTGCAATTAGATTCAAATCCCTCCAGATAGTGCATCAAGTTTTCAAAAGGTAACCCGTGGAACTGGTTCTACTACACCAAGTTGATGAGACCAGTCTTGATCTTAAAATCTCTTTTCTCAATAAGAGGCAGACGAATCCCAACTCGATTCGCATATAGTGCCTTAGGAGTGTTGTAATGTGCAAGAGTGAGCCTCGGTAAAGGCTGATGACTGCCTCACAACTGCAACGCCTTGCTAGTTTGTGAGTCCAACACCAATGTTAACTCCACCAACAACAGGTGGATCATGTTCCTGAAGAACTTTTTGAAGCGGCATATTGTTCTGAATTATGAGGTTATCCATATTGTCACCCATATCAATCTGAAATTCAATATCAAAGTTAGCTTCAAGTGTTTTCTCTTTCTACTTTTGCCTTTCTAAGCGGCCAAGGTCTTGCTTAAAAGGTAGTAGATTGCTTGATCATTGGCTCATAGTATTAGATATGTTCATGCACCTGGAAGCACACAAACAAAGAAAAAAAAAGAAAAGGTTAAAAAAAATAAATAAAAATGTCTTGGACGCGCTATCAACCCAATTCCCTAGGGTGACCAATTGGTCCCCGACAACGGCGCCTAAAACTTGATCACTTAGGTTTTTACCCGATAGACTAACTGCAAGTGCACAGTAAAGTACCCAATAGTATATACTGGATTGAATCCACAATGACCAAAGATCACACGTAGGAAAATAGAATCAATTACGAGCTAAGGCGATAAGAAAGATTAGTTTTGAAAAAATTAAATCCTAAACAGCAAATAAGAGCAAGCAAAGCAAAAAAAACACGAATATGTAAAAAGTTAGAAGAAGACATTGGGCATAGGGAATCCTCAGGAAAATCATTCAACATTGATTAAACGGATAAATTAGTTAGGAATTAGGATTTAAAACCATCTTGAACTCAAAGCACAGCAAAAGAATCAACCTACTTCCGTAGTGCGAACTCCCTATGTTATAGAATCCTAAATACTAACTTCCGTTGAATTTGAGATTCTAAATATGCATTACAAGCAGGTTTGATAGGTTCAAAAAGCACAATAATATCAACTTACATTGGTTAAAGACACTTTGCCCATCTAAAGTTCTTTCAGGCATTTTAAAAAATATTTTATGTGCGTTAAACATCCTTAGATCAGAAACTACGTCATGAGTCTAATTTCAGCATTAAGAACAACTTAGGATGAAGATCCAATTGATAAATCCCTAATCTAACAACCTCACATCAACAAATCATGAAATCGCCTATGAGAAACTCTAAACCAAATTGATGAACTACTCAAACATATTCATAAAGCAATCACAAGACATAACAATAAGAAACATCATATAATTGAATAGAATATGAAAAGAGAGTTAAGAAATCTTCTCCAATTCGAAGTACATATGAGAAATCTTCTCTCTTGGATTACAAAACTCAAAAGAGTATTCTAGAACAAGAAAATAGCATAATCCTCTAAAAAAACACGAGTCTGAGTGTTATTAAAGTATGCAAGTCGAGTAGGATCGTTTTTGAATGGTCTGAATCCTGATTTTGGAAATTTGGTCACGTCGTGTCCTGGATCAAAAGATCCATGGAGTGTGGATCGATTGATCCATGGAGTGTGGATCGATCGATCCTTTCCATTATGAAAATTCTCTCACTTCATTCTTTACGCGTTCTTCATTTTGTCGCCAGCTTGACAGTTGTTCACTACAGTGATCATAACATTTGATCGCACCTTTGTATTTCCTTCAAATCACCTTCAAATTAAAGCTAACTCATGTGGCTATCTTATGTAAAAATTTCAGCTCCATCAAATGGTGGGAAGTCTGTCACCTAATGCGAAACTTCTGACGCTTCAGCCTGATTCTGTATTCCAGAATTTCCATTTCTGATCCAAATTGCTTCATTCTTTTCCAAAGCAACCAAAAACCTGTAGAATCACTAAACAAGACCAAAAGGATCCAAAATGACTATCGTACATGATAAAGAAACCCTTTTGTTGTGTAAAACTCGAGTAATAACTCGTGAAATCACAATACATCAGCTAATCATGTCTCAGATGCTCTTTCCTGTTGCTTGTGTAGCCAATTAACGCGCTTTTCACAAAACTTGTTGATATTTGGAATGAAATTTAAACATCTATGACATCGAAACGATACTTACTGAAAATTGGGAAGCTGCAACGGCACCTCTGGGGCAGTCATACTCACAGTGCAATGGCCTCCTCTGTTTCAACAACTCGTAATGACACAATCCTTCGCACTCATAATTTCTATTTATAGGAATCACACAACACCGGTGGGAGGACATTGTGATCTTTTACGGACATTTAAACCTTTTTCTCAATAATTTTATTGGTCGTCAATGCATCAGTCCGTGTGTGAATATGTTGTTGCTTGCAACATATGCTAAAAGGCCAAATATGATAACATGGCCCCATGCAGGTTGCTCTAACATTTGTGGATTCTAGAACATGTGTGGGAAGATTTCTCGATGACTACATTGACGGTCTGTCACATTCTAATCTTTATACATCAATCACGGTCGTAGTGGACCGCTTGAGGAAATAAGCTCATCTTGTTCCTCTCGCTCACCCTTACACCGCCGAGTTTATAACTTTAAAGTTTTTTGAGTTCATTGTTAAATTTTGTGGCACTCCCAAGTCGATTGTATGTGGTGGAGACCCGATTTTTGTAAGTTTTTTCTTATGTGAGTTGTGTAGATTACCCGGCACAAGTCACGCATGTCCTTGACATATCTCCCTCAAATCGATGGTCAAACCAAAGTTGTTAATCGTTGTACCAAGCAATTTCTCTGTTTGCTTCATTCACCCAAGACCAAATCAATGGAGTTTCTTGTTTGCGTGGACCGAGTATTGGTATAGCACGCCATATCATGTATGGGAATGATGCCTTTATGGGCGCTATACGGATGTAGTCCACCTCCTCTACTAAGCTATGAGAAAAGAGCAACACCAATCCAGAAACTAGATGCGCAACCAGTTAAAAGATACACAATTTTACATGAGCTAAAACATCACTTGCATGCAGCTAACTATCGGATGAAAACAAGCAATTGATGCAAAGCGTAGAGACGTCATTTTTGCGGTTGGGAATTGAGTTTTCCTGTGTCTGCTATCATACTGATAACACACTATTTTCCCGCGAACATTACAAAAGCTATAAACACACTAATTTGGACCTCTTCAAATGGAAGAACATATATTACCAGTCCCTTATCAATTGAAGCTCCCTGAAGGTACAAGACTTTACTCAGTTTTCCATGTTTCTTGATTAAATAAATAAATTGGCACAAATACACCAATATCAGGCACTTTACCACCTCTACATCCTAATGGCTTACTTTGCTCCAATCTAGACCATTTTTTTGCAATATGGGGAGATAACACACGATAAGAGGAGAACTCGTGAGGCTTTGGTCAAATGGCCGGGATTACCAATCGAGGATACCACTTGGGAAGACGTCAACAAACTTCATCAGAACTATCCTTAATTAAATAATGTGGACAAGATTATTTTCTACAGAGGAAATAATGATGTAGTTGAAGATGCAATTGAGCTAAACAAATGGAGAAAATCAAATCGAACCACGAAACTGAACCGAAAATATTTTGTTTATTCAAGTAATCATATTTTTAAGTTAATAAAGGAAGAACTGGTCATTCTTTCTATTTAAAATTATGAAAAATAACAAAAAAGGTAATCTTAACTGCACAAAAACCACAATATATTCTTATGTCTTTGATATAATGCGAAGTAATCGGGACTGATTCTACCAAACTGAGATTATTTTTTATATTACATATTTAGTTTTGACTCTAATTATCAAAAAATAATGGACGAAAAGTTGAGATTTTAAAAGGAAACACAATTTTTTATATACTTAGAAAGTAAGATTTATTCTATTTTAATATTTAATATAGATATTTTTTTTTATTATCGTCATAAGGGAAAACATGTTATTTCCCCACGAAAACTATCATATAGCACCAGATGCAGCCCAAACTATGCTTTCGTTCCTCATGTCCACGAAATAAAAGTTTTAAAGCTATATCTCCCCGAAATAATAGTTAAATACTTATTTGTCCCCGAAATGATAGTTCGAAACTTGAATGCCCATGGATGTTGGGTTTTTTTTTGTTTGATGTTTCTCAAAAAACCGTTAACCAATTGAAAATGTTAATAGACCAGCTTGAACATGATTACCTAACTAAACCTAATAACGATCGATGAAAAAAAATATTCCGATTAGTCTCATCGGAAAATTTTGTTTCTCCGATGAATATGGATAGATGACGCATTTCTGATGCTTTGAAATTTTGGAGAAAGCTCGTTTTCCAGATCGGAGTCTCTCCACCGATGATCTTGTTTCAGATCTAAAGATGCTACCAAATGAACTAGCGGTCGAGGAGGATTCTTCTGGATCTGCGGCCAAGTCGGTTAAGCCGTTGGATCTGCTCACGATGATAAATTTGTCCCATTCGAAACCGACCTGTTTACAACCCATTCTTCTTCTTCTTTGTGAGGGTTAGATCTCACAATCACTATTAGTTAGGTTTAGGAGAAATAGGTTTGTGGAACAAAGTGGGAACGAATTCCGTTTGAGCTAATCAATGGATATGAATGAACATAACCTTTGGTTTATGATTAATCGATGATGAGTTTACAAGAATGAGAGTTTGTAAGGTAGAGTTATAAGTGTAATGTTATTAAAAGCTCGCTTGTCCAGCCCCCTGCTCTCTCGTCGCCTCTTCTCCTTTATAGTCCTTGGCCTTCCTTTGGATTAGGCCTCGGCCACCGAGATCTCCTCCCGAGATATCTGCGAAGCTGCTAACTCCTTTGACTAGCCGAAGCGACGTCTTCTCTCCTCAACTAGCTTCCATCTTCAACTAATGGGCTTGCCTCTTCACCAGCCCATCAACTCTTTACTTTTTGTCTTTAGTTTTCCTTCAATGGGCTTCGTGGAAACTAGGCCCAACAGTTGCCCTCTGCATGTAGGGTCACGTGTATGTTGGTCCTGAATGCAAATCCTTCCAGCTTTCGCAATCATTGATTCTCTGCATAGATAGCTTCGAATATCTACTTCCCAGATTGTGATTATTTGAAATCTACGGTCGCGATATGCTATCGCGAATCTGACGGCTGAGCCTTGTGGGAAATCGAAGGGTTCTCCCTTGGACTCTACACTTGATTTAAAAACTGCTATAAAAGCAGCCATTAACTGCTGATTACCACTCTTTCACGCTCTCTGACACGTTCTTCTAGGTAACCTCTCTCTTTTCCTTATTTGCTTCTTCATTTAAACTCTCTTTCCTGTTCTTTCAAAGAAACAGTTTCTGAGATTCTTCAACCTTCCTTTAGCTTTTCGAATCACTCTTCAACAGCCCTTCTTTTGATTTCGAAATATATTTCTAGCCGATTCTTTGATTTGCTTTTGAGATGAAACCTGCCGAAAGCGATGCCGGGAGCTTTAGAGCCCCAAAGGGAGGTCTCCGGCGCAAACGTACCAAAAAGGCCGTGATAGATAGGGCTACCGCCGTAGCCATCAAAACGGAGATGGTGGCGAGAGCTTTGACTATTGCTGAGCCCGAGAGGGTAACTTTCGGCCCTCACCAGCCTTCCACCTTATCGCGCCAGGATGTCTGTAACCTAATAGTTCAAGCTGGTGCCCCGAAGGAGCTGGCGGTGGTTTCGTCGCCTGATGAAACCCATGAACATGCACCCCCAGGGTGGTTCTGTGTTCATGAAAGTTATATCTCAAAATGTCATCTTCGATTCCCTCTTCCTGACCTTCTGCTAGACCTCCTTGAATGTTATGGTTTAGCGCTCCCTCAACTATGCCCTTCTGTGATTAGGATTGTTCAGGGTCTTATTGTTAGGTCTAGGGAAGAAGGAATCCTTTTCGGGGTTCAGGATTTGGTTAACCTCTATACCATCAAAGAGAGCAATCCGACCAAGGGGGCTGGAGGAACTTATTACCTTGCGGCTCGCCCTGGTCGCGGAATTTTTGCTTTCTCAGTTAACGATGAATTCTGGAGACAAAGATTCTTCTTTGTCAAAGTCGATCCAGTTACGGTCCCAGTTGGTCGCTCGCTGCATACCTCCTGGGGTCGTTTGCTTGGTTAGGGTCCCTCTTGATTTTATTCTCTTTGAATGTTATGAGATTTATACACTCAGAGGCTCCTTTTCTTGTTTTCAGGTATTACGGATCCTCCCTAAATCACCCTTAAAACTGCAAGAGCTTTAGTCAGAAGGCTTAAACAAGGTTCTACTAACTTGTCAGCCTTTCCTTCGCTCAGGATTCGGAAAGCTAGGTTCCCTGAATTATACGGGATCTCGTTTCCTGCGCCAATTTTTGTAACTAACCTTGAAGGTAAGAATGATTTTAATCACTTGTTATTTTTCCTCCATATGTCTGCTAACGCTCCTTTTGTGTCTAGTTTCGAAAGACGAGGCTCCGATTGATATTTCGACAGAGATTAGCACTTCTGAAATAGTTGGGAATATGCCTCTCCAGCGTTCTTTTCGCTCTATCGATGCTAGGTCTTGCCAGCCACGGAACTCTGGAGGCTCTAATTCCCATGGTAGTCTTAATGACAAGACATCTGCTGGTTCATTCCGAGCTTCTATTAGGGAGATGCTTGATGATGGCTCCTCTAAGGCTCCACAGGTTGTGATCCCTATTTCCACAGTTCCCGAGATTCCGCTGGCTCATGGAACAGGGGTCGATGCTCAGGGTCCAACAAAATCTGACTTTCGAGGGAAGGAGATTGCTGTTACTGGACATCATCTAGAGGCCTGATGCCAGTCCCCATGCTTCTAGAGAGAGTCAAGAATGTGACCACCCTTCTTCAAAGAGGGTTCGCTCTAATTCTGGTGACAGAGTTGCTAGGTCTTCCTCTTCTACCTCTAGAGGTGGCCAGGGTACCTGGAGCTTTACCCATACCAGGCCAGGTTCTGTGTTGAAGGATAACTGGGGATTGGCTACATTGGTGCGTCATATGAAGCAACTTGGGTGTCTTTTCCCTGCCATTAATAATTTGAGGAATAAAGAAGGCTACTTGGAGGTGTCTCAATACCTTGGTCAGGTAATGATCCTTCTTAATTCTTCCTTTCCAATTTGTTCCTCTGATGATTTGCGTTAACTAGTAATTTCTATGTTCAGCTAGCCAATGCTATCAATCGTTCAGTGGTGGGTTATGAAAATCTCTTCGATGGCTTTCCAGACATCTAGGAGGTAGAGGATGTGAAGGCTGCTTTTCAAGAAACCAAGAGTATGCTTGACCAATCCAGGTCTGATGTCTCAAGGTTCCAAGCTCAGATTGGGGAGCTAATGGCTCAACTGCAGACTCGTGAAGGACAGGTAGATGACCTGACCTTGAAGCTTAAGGTGAAGAATAACATGATTTTGGCCTTAGAGAATGCAAAAAGGACTGCCGATGCCCATGTTAATGAACTCATTTCCGCCAATAGAGATCTTATGACAAACAAGGATGCTAAGGTTAAGAGGGTTGTGAGAGCCGGTAAGAAGAAGTTAATTGGAGCTTATGAGAAGGTTTTGGAGTCCATCAAAGAGAAGTTCCTGAAGAAGAAGGATGAGACTTCTACCCAGATTTATGCCTAGGAGGTTCAGGCCAATATTGAGCTTCTAGCAGGTCTCATCTCGAAAGAAATTAGGAGTGTTCAGGAGGAACACAAACGTTTGATCGCTTTGCTCCCTTCAGTTTTCAAGGACTATGATAAGTCCTTAGTCTCTGATTTGTCAGTTTCTAAACTTCCTCTTCCCCAGTTGTCTGAATGTTTAGGGCTGGCGGAAGCTGCAACTTTGGACCCAACTGGGCCAGACCAAGCTGCTAGGCAGGGAGCTGACCAGGAAGTGTCCGCGATTAACGAACCTCAGGAGCCAGCTGGCAATGGAGGGGAGGTTCTGGCAGCGGAAGGTCATGATGCCTGAAACCTCTTTTCCGCATTCAAGGATTTGTTAAGTATTTTTAATATTTTTCTTAGACTCTTTTGGGTCATACGTGGCTTTTTCTTTGTTTGCAAAACTTTTTTCGGAGCCTGGAGAGGCTTTTAAACTCAAAAACTTAGGGTCTGGAGAGGTTTCAATCTCATGAAACTTTTAATGCATGTTAATGCATTCTTTTTTTAAGTATTTTGGTTTCTAAATTGCGTATGTTATTGCGCTTTTGTCCCTTTTAGTCATGACGCTAAGCTCCTCCTTGGGTTTAGGTCCCAAGTAATCTAACCTTCTGAATAGGAGGTTTCTTAGGTTTCAAGACGGTTCGCTTGCCCCCAAGGCTTTTGTATTATTCATTTACTCGTGCCTTTTAAGGCTCCTTATTTATTCTGGGCTTCGTAGGTGCCTAAAGGGGCTCGTAAGCTTGTTAAGACTTGAGTGTAGAGATTCGATTGTTAGGACCCTAAGGTCCCTTGATTACTTCAAGCCTTCAGGTTCTTGAGCTAGATTGGAGTTGGTCTCGATAAGCTTTGAGTATGTTTCCTGTGCTCAGGTTTCTAGGGACCTGATTGAATTGATGAGATTTTAAGACTTTTTAGATGTTTAGGTTTATAGGAACCTGATTTCGATTGATAGAATTTTAAGACTTTTTATATGTTTAGGTTTCTAGGAACCTGACTTTGATTGATATGATTTTAAGACCTTTTAGATGTTTAGGTTTCTAGGAACCTGATTTGATTGATAGGATTTTAAGACCTTTTATATGTTTAGGTTTTTGGAAACCTGATTTCGATGGATAGGATTTTAAGACCTTTTATATGTTCAGGTTTCTAGGAACCTGACTTTGATTGATAGGATTTTAAGACCTTTTATATGTTCAGGTTTCTAGGAACCTGACTTTGATTGATAAGATTTTAAGACCTTTTAGATGTTTAGGTTTCTAGGAACCTGATTTCGATTGATAGGATTTTAAGACATTTTATATGTTCAGGTTTCTAGGAACCTGACTTTGATTGATAGGATTTTAAGACCTTTTATATGTTTAGGTTTCTGGAAACCTGAATTTGTTATGAACAATACATGTATCAATGCTCAGAATCAGATTGTACGGATGCGTTGTGGTTCACGAGTCAGTTGTCTGATGGTTAGAATACATGCCCGTTGAGACATCTGACTCACTGAGATAGTGGTTATTGGTGAAGTGGGGCTGCGCTCATTGAAGGAGTTGCCTACGTACCCTGTCAAGGGATCAAGCCTAATGTAGTTCGATTTTTCGGGTACCTAATGGTAGTACTTTTTGAGATTCATGGCGTTCCATGATCGTATCTCTTGTACCCCGGTTCGCACCTTTACAAGCTTATAGACGCCGGGTCTTACCACATGGGTGATCCGGTACAGACCTTCCCAGTTGGTCCTGAGTTTTCCGGCGCCTCGCTCTTTGGTGTTTTCAAATACTTTTCGAAGTACAAGATCACCGATCATGAATCTACGTGACTTGACCTTGGAGTTGTAATGTGGCGTCATTGCCTGTTGGTAGTTTTGAATGCGGGCAAAGGCCTGATCTCGTCGTTCCTCGATCAAGTCAAGATTTTCCAGGAGTAACTGGTCGTTGGCTTTCGGGTTTGAGGTACATAGGCTCCGCCGGAGGCTTCCAACAGAGACTTTGGCGGGAACAACAACTTCTATCCCGTAGGCTAAGGAGAAAGGAGTCTTTTCAGTTGTCCTTCGCGGGTTGTTCGACATGCCCACAAAACCTCTGGGAGTCTGTCGGCCCAGGACT
>OVAN01001321.1:353-42332 GCA_900406275.1 Anastatica hierochuntica | reverse complement strand
CTAAGCTAAAACACACCAAAATATGCATGAAATTGTATGTACATCAAAGAGTCTAAATAAAGAGAATGCACCAAGAATTTTAAGTCTAGGGAGATCAATTTACGTTGGAGTGTCAGATGACTCAACTATATCAAAGCATGAACATAAACATACATATTGAAATTGCATAAAGAAACACTTAAAGTTAGCAAGAAATAAGTAAAATGCAAGAAATGAATGAACTTTAACTAAATACAATAATAAAAATCGGATCTAGAGATAATAGCAATTATTTCGGTTCAATCTAGAACTATAATGGACTTAATCTAGGCTTTATTAGAGGATTAAAGATATTCTTAGGCCAAGGATCCATGATAACACCATTATTTTACCGCTTTTCCTATGGATTTTGATAGATTTTCTTAGTGTTTTTACACAATTTTATGAAATTAGAGGTATATTTCATGTATTTGTAGTGTTTTAAATCATTTCAGATCAAACAATAAATTTTGGAGTTTTATGGTAATTGGATCAAAAGCCAGTTCCTGGACAGTTTTCGAGCATCAAAAGTATCATCTAAGATAAAGGCTTTTCCCTCAATGGATTTTTATAAAATTTGGACATAACATATATAATTGAATTATCTTTCATCTCCAAGTTGTTTCATCTCATTTGTAGCAGTGGACAAAGAGTTACACCAAATTTACTGAAGACTAGTTTAGCTGTCTCGCATATGAAGGGTGCATAGAAAAGCCAAAAAAAGGAAAACCATTCGGGTTTCGAACCAGACATTCAATAGAATCAAGTGGATCTTTCCCATGTATTTTAAGTCCCAATAAATTAACTCAAGACCTTGGACACGAAGCCCAAACATTATGAGGCCTTAAAGCCCGATTTTACATAATGATGACCTAATTCAAGAAGCACTACATATAGATGTTTTAAGCCTTTTAATTCCGTAGAGTTGGCTTATATTAGGGTTGAATAATAGTCGTTGGAGGCAGGGATGACACCCTTTAGGGTCTTGCGCTTTGTAGCCTTCAAAGGTCAATCTTCATCATCAACACAACATCCATTCTTCCATAAACTCGGTTTTATCTTCTGTTCTCTCCCTTGATGATTATTAATGCTTGTTGTCATTAATGATTTCGTGTTTACATGATATTTTTGATTAGTTTTCATGTTAGAGAGTAGGTAAAACAGATTTTAATAGCTTGCTTGAATTAGTTCTTTACTCTATTAGGTTTTATCAATAACGTTATCATCTTTGCTCATACGTTAATGTTATTTACATACAAAGCTGGTTTGTGGATAGATCTATAGTGGTATGCATTCCAAAAGCTTTACTTACCCCTGTATCTAGTATTTGATAAGCATTTCTAAGTAGGCTTCGAAAGTAGATCGTCTTAGAATCGTGAACAATAAGTCTTGATCGAAGTAATGCGTGTTTACTCACTACAATGTGTTCTAGAGCATAGCGTTAGGCCCTTAGTTTATTTTTGTATCTTGCTTGCTTGTTAAACACTCTCTGTTTGTATGATGCATAATCATCATTGATCTATCCTTTGTAATTTAGCATATAAAATATGATTTTTTTTTGCATCATTAAAGTATCATAAAAACAAAATAAAAATCTCAAAACGCCCCGCATATTTCATTCTTAGCTTAATCAAAAGTAATATGATTCCTAAGCATGAAACTCTAGTTCCTGTGGATTTAATTCCTAAGTATTACTACGAATGTTGTACACTTGCAGCTAGGTTTTAGTTGGGATAAAACTTGACCCCATATCAAGTTTTTGGCGCCGCTGCCGGGGATTAGTAGTCTTTGCCTTAGGATTTAGATCTACAATTTAGTCTAGGAAAATTTTTCTTTCTTTTTCTTGTATGTAAATTCGGTTTTTCTAGAACTAGGAATTCGATTTTTCTACTAAGATTGGGAACTTAGATTTTTTTCTTTTCCTATTTCTTGAGGATTTAGCACTTAGATCTATATTAGGATTGACATAAATTTCGTATCTTATAGGATTTATATTTTAGTTTATCATAAGATTTTACTTTTCCTTTTTGGATTAGGATTTTGTTTTCTATTTGATTTTTCACCAAAGAGAAAATAGGATAAACCTCAACATGGCCATGTCCTTGAAGAGCTCCAGCACGTTAAACATCACCAAAATTCAAATCAAATAGGAGTCGAGCCTCATCTCAATACATATTGACCATTGAGAGACCCTGAAGAGCCTAGATTTCGGATCCATGGAATCCTTTAACCACGACAAAGGATCCTACAAAGATCAACTATTGGGGAATGTTATTTTGACTCAAACATTGCTGGAAATAATCACAAAGTCCAGTTAAGACGAGCATTACCTCATAGATTTCATCGGAGCATCGAAAATTGAAGATTTCTATAATTTCTATCACCTGAAGTTCAACATCAAATCACCAATCTACCTCTGAAAAGCTACATCCTATCCCTTCTCATTTCAATTATAACGTGCCAATGGAGCCTTTCAAGTGCTAACTTGAAGTCTTGGTGGCACAATTCATCAAATATCAAAGAGAAGTAGAGCAAAAGTTCGAAACAAAGTTTTACAACATGAAATTCAACCTAAAAGAGAAGTTTAGAGAGCTTTAAGCTAAACTCCAGAACTTTTAATACCCTTGGAGACTCAATAACTTGAGCATAAGAGGCTATCAAGGAAAGAGCTCCAGCCCATTGATCGAGCGATCGTAATTCTCCGCATTTGAGTGATCGACCGATCACTGTTTTGATCGATCGATCATTGTTCTGATCGAGCAATCACAACTCTAATCGAGCAAACGTCTTCTCCTATGTTGCTTCCTTCTTCAAATCTTCATCACAAATCTCCTGAATCATGTAGAAACTTCTCCCTTCCCTCAATTGCACCCAAAAATCTAAGGAACCTGAAAATAACAAAAGAAAACTCCAAAAACGACAAATGTACATGATAAAAATTATAATCTCTAAGTAAAAACCGTAACAAAAGTCGATAAAAATGCAATATATCAACTGAAACTAGATAGCTCATGATTTCGCCCGAGAAAATACTGCAAGCGTACAGATAAGTACGTTATAGTTATTGGGATCGAATAGACAGAGACCAAAGGTAGCACGTAAAACTTCAAATCAAACGCGGACTAAAGCGAAAAGGATGATTAGGTAAAGGTGCAGTAATTCGAAATTCAAGAAGCAAAGAAAGCAAACAAGTGACAACGGGTTGTAAATCAATCAAAGAAGAGTTAGACATTGGGTATTCTCAAGAAAACATTTCATTGTTGATTCAAATTGTTGATCATGGAACAAGTTTTAAACCGTCTTGAACTTAAACACTAATATGGAATTAATCTACTTCCGTAATGTCAATTCCCTATGTATTAGAAACCTTTAGATTAACATTTCGTTTACTCTTGGATTCTAATAATGCATTCTAAGCAGGTTTGATAAGTTCATAATTCACTTAAACATCAACTTCCATTGGCTTAAGTTAAATTGGTCATTTAGGATTCATTCAAGCATTTAATTGAACACTTTCTAGACGTTAAACAACCTAAGATGAGAAACTAAGTGATCAAGTTAGTTTTGGCATTAAGAACAATCATAGATGAAGATCCAATTGACTAAATCCCTAATTAAAAAATTCTATGTCAACAATTCATGTAATCCCTATGTGAGAACCCGAAACCCAACAAGCGAACTACTCGCTCATGATAATAGAACAAACACAGATAAGATCAGAGAGAGACATGATTGTATTGAACAAAAACAAAGAAAGGGTCCAGAAAACTTCTCAGATTCGAAGTACAGAAGATGATTCTTCTCTCAAGGGTTACAAATCTGTCTCTCTCTTAGCTCTCAAAGTTAGAAAAACTGCATAATAATCACCTAATTTTCGTCCTAGGTTAATAACAAAAGGTTCTCTCTTCTTTTTGGGCCCAAAAGGAAATAATTCAGACAAAAAGGAAATTTCAGATCTGGAATAGGGCAGGTGATTGATCAATCATAATCGTGATCGATCGATCGTAATTCTCCGCAATTGATTGATCGATTAATCATTGTTCTATTCGACCGATCGTTTTTCTGATCGAGCAATCGCAGCTCTAATCGAGCGATCATCTTCTCCTGTGTTGATTCTTTCTTCAAATCTTCATCTCAAATCTCCAGAATCATGTACAAACTTCTCATTTCCCTTAATTGCACCCAAAAGTCTAAGAAACTTGAAAAGAACAAAAGAAAACTCCAAAAACGACAAATGTACATAATAAAAACTATAATCTAGGTAAAAACCGTAATAAAAACCGATAAAAACGTAGTATATCAGTTCTCCCTGAGTTGAACATTTGCTTGTCCTCATGTAATGACTAACAAAAACTCAAAAATGGTGGAAATGTTTGGAAACAGAGGGACTCGAATATTCTCAGTAGACCTTACTTGCGTTACAGAATGGTTAACCACAAAAACTCAAAGACAGTCATAACGTTCTCCCCAAGGTCCCCTGAACAACATACCAAACCCATCCATACTCTAAGATCCGCACCTGGAAGACTTGAATTCAAGTGAAAGACTCTCTACATTCTTTTAGGTTTCGTGGTCTCTTTACCATGAAACTATATCAAGAGTAATGAGCTCGGTGAGAAAAAGGTCGTTTGGTGGTGAGGCTAAAGTGTTTAAGGGATTCAAAACAGTGTCAGATGCATAAAATTATGCAAAATCGCTGGAGAGAGAGAGAGTATATTGAAAACCATGATCCTTAACTACCTAAGCGTTAACAGCAATCAAACCACATAATCAAGTAAGCACAAATGCATTCTCATGGGCAACAAAACAATGAGATATTATAAATTTACAGATTCCAACTTTAAAATTGAAATAATAATTTCTTTTTCTTTTTCTTTTTTTTTCTTCTTTTTTTCTATCGTAGACATGGAATCTGCTACAACTTTGATCTCAAAAACTATAAACACCCAACAACACAAAGAAATGCATTTAGACGTTCCCAGTTTCTCTTCTTAACTACCACTTCATAGACAAACAGGACTAAGTCTAGACCACCTAAATATGAATTCCAATCCTACCTAACTAGTCATGAAAATCACCTCTACCGTACTCTCTCCATTGTTTTTTTGCAAAATGTGTGATTATAAAAGAATGAGAAAGATGCATGGAGACTCAAAGAAGGTAAGGTTACGAGTCTGGTACCAGACTAAAAATGAGTATGGTCATTCAGGATTACCAAAAAGAGTGACGAAAAGGGGAAATTAATCATGAATGAGTTATTCCGCTCCTGATATTGTATCCTGATAAAGTGAAATTTAAGTCCACATTAGCATCAAATAAAATAGAGTCAAATGACAATCATAACAAGAACTTAAGTTTCATTGCTTTCAGGTGGGAAGTTCAATCATGAGGTTCTTCGAATTGTCCACGCTAACAGCTCTAGTGAATGGTCAACATAAATTTAGACAACTCGTAAGATAATAGTCCAATAATCATCATAGAATACAGTCATCATCCCCTACAAGGTTTTGACTCAATAAAACAACAAGAAAACGACTCAAGAGTTAGAAAACACATCAACAGAAAGGAAAATGTAAGTCAGTAGCATACAACCTCCCCCAGACTTATTTCACACCGTCCTTGGTGTTAGTAAAGCTTGGAGAGGATGCGGAAAATATAAGATAAAATAACAAAATAGATTGTAGCAGGATTGAGAGGAAAGAAATACGCACAGGATCTTTGAAGCATCGAATAAGAGCTACTCCTTAGGCCCAAGTCCCAAAACATGTGCATCATAGTAAGTCTTGGCTCTCTTCCCTCTGCGGCGGTGAAGTTGCTTTCTAGAACTAGAACTCCCAACAGAAACAGCAGTAACATTCGCCGGAGCAGTAGGAGCAACAACAGTAGTGGCAGCATGGGTGGCATTAGGAACGCTAGGAGCAGTAGCTAGTGAGTCAATGAAAACACCAATACCCTCAACAACCTCCAACTCTGTTGGAACATCGCGCTAGTCCTGTGTAGAGACTCCCCCACATGGAGCACATGTGCATGAGTAGAAGCAGAGGCAGGTGGAAGCGGCAAGAGCATGTACTGGCTCAAAAAAATGAGGAAGTCAGTACGCAGGTCTCGACTCAAAAGTGGATTGTGGAGCAGATCTCGCACCAGACGGTGCAGCGGTAGGAGCAGGTGGAGGAATAGGTGCTGCTGGAGGGTCCTCCTGACTTGCAGCAGCTCGTGTGCCCCACTTGGGCTTAAAGAAATACGGAGGGTCACACAATTGAGCAGCCCGGGAAGAAATACCAGAACTTGATGATACTCGAGTCTTTTAAAGGCAGGCTGAGGCAATGAGACATGAACGTATACCCGATCACGATCATGGAACCTGTAGATCCATGGGCCATAACTAGGTAAACGAGAATAAGGTCCACATTTAAACTCCTTGCTCGCAAGTATCCGAAAACCAGAATTTTCCAATGCTGGCTTATTATACTTGTCCATAAATGCCGTCTCTTGTGCAAGATCATTGTTAAATGTTTGAGGATGCGTGTATAATAGAACCAAACCCACAAATCCTTGTCACTCCACTAGGAATAGTAGTCTTGTACCGAGCCAAGTTCGTGGCCAGCACCGCAACCATGTCAAAATTCATGCACTGTTGGTATACGAACATCTGCAAAATCAGGTAACAAAATTCTAACACCCAAGAAAAGGAGAAAAATCTCATCATGTGAAAGTCTAGCAGCCTGAGTTGTTCCAAAGAGCAAATTCCCAATGATCGTAGCTGAGTATCTCAAAATCGGGTTTCTCACCAAAGATTCCTTACAATGTCTGGATTCCTCTGCATTTGAAGCAATAGTTTCCAAAAAAAACTCAAAACGTTCACACCATAAAAGAGAAATCCTCTCTCTGGTGCTAAAACCAAAGAGACCACAAAGGTCAATAATGGATATCTCATAAAGAATCATGTGGATGATGAAGGAGAATGTACCATCATTGATGATGGAATTATCCTCATCTTGGTAGATCACATGTACAAAAGCTATGAATTGCCTCATGAGATCAGGGAATGTGGGCTCCGATAGGTTCCAAAGATTCCCACGACCCATGTTCTTAAACAAACGCTCCATATCGTCTTTGACCTTCAACTTCGTCCACACATAATGGGAAACACATTTTGTATTCGGGACATCAACATGCTTCATGTGCTCGTAGTACTTTTTTCTTTTCGGATCCCATCTTCGATTGGAGTTACGTCTTGGAGGAGGACGTGGTTGCTCAATGAGAGGTTGTTGGTAGGAGCTAGCAGCTTTCTTGCACATGGACTTAGAGCTCACCGTTTCACCTTTTTAGCTCACATTATCGCTAGAAAAGAAGCACTCAAAACCCTTATGAGAAATGTGAATAATACACCACAAGAATTATTAATTCAAATACACATGATGCAAACTAATGTATTCACAACAAGTAGCGTGTTCTAAGCATCATTCAATCCTTATTGTAGTTCTAAAACAATCTTTCAAAGTCAAATCAAACTCAAACACCATCCAATCCATTTGTTCATCACTTGAAACACACTTTCCTCCTAAAATCTCAACATTCATCAACAAAACTCATCACACAAATGCTTTAATCATGCCTATAAACTATCAAGATCATCGTCTAGCAAGACAAACCTAAGCAAAATCGAGTCTAGCAAAAAATTCTCAAATAAAAAATTCTCCAAATCCTCAAATTATCAACTTTCTCGTCAAATTCATTCAACAACAACAAAAGAACATCAAAATCATGCTCATCAGACCATCGTCGACATATCCATAGCAAGGAAACATCATGAAATTTAGTTTTTGAAAAACCCAAAAATTAACCCTAATTTTCGGACTGAAAAATTGAGATTCCGAGAGCATACATTTGAACTGGGTAAAACCAATGGTATGGATAGAAAGAGATCGAAAAACTTAATGGAATACACTATTTATTTGCTAAAATCCGTTGAGAATCGAAAAAGTTATGGAGTTTTGAAAATTTGAGCACAAAGTATAACAAGGGAGAGAGAAGAGAGAAAAGTTGAAAAAATTCACAATTTAATCCGAAAAAATCTGGTATAGAGGTTTAAAGAGTATTTTTTTGGGTTCAATTCTAATAAAATAAACCGGAAAAATTGAACCCGGTTCGTCACTTACCAAGCGGTCGATCGATCGCGCGTACCGATTGATCGATCGCGCGTACCGATCGATCTATCGTTGTTTGCCGCAAATGTACGAACGATTAATCACACAAGTGATCGAATGATCAACTTTCCTGCAATTTTTTTCTTTTGAAAAAAACACTAAAAATCAAAACTAAAAGTGAGTAGGTTAGTACAAAAATGCAAATTAAAGATCAAAATCAAAAATAAGAAAACGTATCAGTGAGTTGCCTTCCACTCAACGCTTGTTTATTGTCACGAGCCCGACTTTGGAGTGTTCAGGCAACAGAAGAATCTGTCGAAGGAATGTTCATTCGTTCTTCGTGTGTTGCGTCTACGAGATATGGCTTAAGCCTTTGTCTTTTCACAGTGAATTTCCGTCCATTCTCTTCAAATACCACAACTCCATATGGTCGAACCTAATCAATGATGAATGGTCTGGACCAACGAGATTTGAGCTTTCCTGGAAACAATCGCAAACGTGAGTTAAAATAAAGTACCTGATCTCCTGCAGTGAAAAGACGTGGAATGATCCGCCTATCCTGGAATGCTTTTGTCCGTTCCTTGTAGATTCTTGTGTTCTCGTAAATATTCAATTGTATCTCATTCAATTCATTGAGTTGAATCATCTGCTTCTTAGTTGCATGCTTGATGTCGAAGGTTATCACCTTCGTAGCCCAAATCCCCTGGTACTCGAGTTCAACAGGCAAATGACATGCCTTCCCATACACAAAATGAAACGGTGTAGTGCTGAGTGGTGTCTTGTAGGCGGTTCGATATGCTCATAGCGCATTATCTAGCTTCATAGACCAATCTTTTCGAGTTTTGCCTACAATCTTTTCCATGAATTCCTTAATCTCCCTGTTGGAATCTCAACTTGTCCACTAGTTTGAGGATGGTAAGGAATGGCTACCTTGTGTCTAACTCCATGCTTCTTCAGCAAATTTTCAAACAACTGTTGATAAAGTGGGATCCTCTATCACTGATTAGCACCCTTGGCACGCCGAAACGAGGGAAAATCATAGAATTGAACATCTTCAGGACCACTTTGGCGTCATTAGAAGGGCTGGCCAGCGCCTCGACACACTTAGAGACATAGTCTACTGCAACCAAAATGTATTAATTTCCGTAAGAAGATGGGAAAGGTCCCATGAAATCAATACCCCATACGTCAAAAACCTCTACTTCCAAGATAAAGTTCTAAGGCATCTCGTTCCGCTTACTGATGTTGTCTTTTCTCTGACAAGCATCACACTTAGAAACGTAATCATGGGCATCCTACAAGAGTGTTGGCCACCAAAAACTTCCCTGCAACACTTTCGACACAGTTTTGAAAGTAGCAAAATGTCCTGCATATTCAGAACCATGGCAGTGTTACAGAATACCTTGTACCTCAGACTCTAGAATAAACCTGCGAAAAAGTACACAAGCACATCTCTTGTAGAGGAAAGGATTATCCCAGAAATAATTTTGGACATCTCTGAGGAACATCTTCTTCGCATAACTTGCGAAATTCGGTGGCTCCACATTCGCACTCAAAAAAATCGTAAAATCTGTAAACCAAGGTATTTCATCGTGATCTGTCTAATGGTAAAACAATCAACATTATCCATTAATTCATCCTCCAGTAAGGCAACCGTATAAACATTCTCTTCAGGGAGGCTATCATCGAATGGGGTATCAATTTCTACTCGCAATCGAGACAAATGGTCTGCAACATAATTCTCAATTCCACGTTTATCATGAATCACCAAATCAAATTCCTGCAATAGCAAAATCCTTCTCAACAGTCTCGGTTTAGCATCTTTCTTAGACATAAGGTACCTTAAAGCCGCATTATCAGTGAGAACAATGACTTTTGATCCCACTAGGTGCTTGATCTGAGTGTCATCAAGTGTTCTGCTGGCATAATAGATCACATGGAGCTTCTTGTCTTTTCTCTAACCCAACACTGGTCCTACCGCGTTGTCACTGACATCACACATTACCTCGAAAGGTAAATCCCAATCTGGTAGCTGCACAATTGGAGCGCTCACTAGTGCTTCCTTGATTGACTGAAAAGTTAACAAACAATCGGTTCAAAATCAAATTTGACATCCTTACAGAGCAATTGAGTCATGGGTCAGGCTATCTTGGAAAAATCCTTGTTAAATCGTCTGTAGAATCTTGCATGTCTGAGAAAGTTGCGGACATCCTTGATAGAAGTTGGAGGTTGCAGGCTCGTCATCACCTCCACTTTGGCTTTATCAACTTTGATCCCTCTCTCTAAGATCCTATGGCCAAGCACAATCTCATCCTGCACCATAAATAGTTATCAGTTATCAAATGAAGAACCATAATTAGAAAAGTCATCCAAGAAGACTTCCATGATATCTTCGATCAAGTCAGTGAAGATAGACATCATGCATCGCTAGAAAGTCGCAGGTGGTTTGCATAGTTCAAATGGCATTCTCCGGTAAGCATATGTCCCATATGGACATGTGAATGTAGTCTTTTCCTTGACTGGCGGATGAATGGGAATTTGAAAGAAGCCTAAATAGCCATCAAGAAAACAATAATTAGGATGGTAGCAAGTCTTTCTTGCATTTGATCAATAAAACGAAGTGGAAAATGATCCTTTCTCGTGGTCAAGTTCAACTTCCTGTAGTCAATGCACATCCTATGGCTTGTGATAGTCCTGGTGGGAATAAGTTTGTTCTTCTCATTAGTGAGGACAGTGATTCCACCTTTCTTTGCTACAATATGAACCAGACTTACCCATGTGTTGTCAGAGATGGGATAAATGACACATGCACTCAAAATTTTTAGAATCTCCTTCTTGATAACTTTCATCAACTTAGGATTGAGCCTCTGTTGATGTTTGATGGAAGTCTTGGATTCATCCTTCAAGTGGATCCTATACATGTAGAGATCTTGAGAAATATCTGTAATATCATCCAAAGAGTATCCCAAAGCTTTTCTATACTTCCTGAACTTCAAAAAGAGAAAGGCAGTCTCAACATTGTTTAGATTTGCATTGACAATCATAGGATATGTAGAGTTAGGACCTAAGAAAACATACCTTATTCCTGCAGGTAGTGGCTTGAGTTTGACTTTTGAACTTTCACCTCGCTCCAATCAGCACTCGAACTCGTCACCAGTGAAATAGATGTCTCAGGAGATGCCTGTTCGAGCTTAATGTATGCGACTTGCTTCTCGATAATAGGTAATGAATCCAGAAACTCAACAACCTCAGTGGTACCTGCATCCAAAAACCCATACTCACCTTCGATTTGAATCAAAGCAACTTGTAGTGGATCCTTATTGTAGAGCTCTTCAGCAGAGTCTTCAATCACATCAGCAACATGTGCCCATCAATGGTAGGCTTTTCATGGATTTCTCGATGTTGAACTTCATAATCAACTTCCCAAGTCGGAGATCTATCTGACCGTTCTACACATCGATCATGGCTCTAGCATTAGATAAGAACGATCTTCCAAGGATAATAGGATCCTTGGATTCTTCTTCAAGCTCCAAGACTACGAAGTCCGTGAAAACATATCCCTCTCTAACTCCAACGAGAATGTTGTCTAGAATACCCATTATTCTTCAAATAGATCTATCCGCAAGCACCAAAGACATTCTCGTGGGTTTGTAGTTAGTCAGATTCAACCGCTGGGATACCGACAGGGGCATCACACTGACTCCTGACCCCAAATCGTAGGGACATCGCTCAAAGCTAAGCGATCCAATCTTGCAAGGCAATAAAAAAGGATTTGGATCCTCGCGTTTCTTCGGTGCGGTGTTCTGAAGAACTACACTACACTCTAAAGTAAGAACTGATACACCGTGTTCTAAGGTCATTCGATTTGAAAGAGTCTCCTTCATGTACCTTTTAAGAGAAGGTACCATCTCAACTGCTTCTACGAAATGCAATTGTACATGTAATTCACCAATAGGGTTCTTCAGCTTTCCGTATTCGCGTTCTTTGATCTTTTGACGAGGTCTTGAAGGGTATGGAAGCTTACGGGCATAAGGTGGGGGTGGTACACAGTCATCCTCAACCTCCAATTGCTTCATAACTGCTTTAGAAGAACTTCAGAGTTCGTTCCCAGGTGATCGCTCGATCGAACCATCTGATTGATCAATTATCCCTTATGATCGATCGATCGTGTCATGTGATCGCTCCAATTTCTCCAATTTTGTCTGATCGATCAATCGCAGCCCCTGATCTACCGATCGATGAGCCTGACGAGTTTTTATCTTTTTAACTTTTTTCTGCTTCTAAGTGTAAAGGCATTGTAGTATTCCTTCGGATTCTTCTCCTTGGTTTTCTTGGAATGACTTTAGGTGGTGATCTGTTGCTCGCAAAAGTATGAGCAACCTGTGTTTCCTGAAATTTCATGTGAGTGCTCAATGTCTCGAACTTCCCATTGAGATCACTATACATGTTATCCACCTTTTGATTAAAGTCCTTAGAGGACTTTGTCTGATTTTCCAGGACTTGCTGCAACATTTTCTTCAGCTCACTATCTTGAGAAAACAAAGAAGATTGTCTCTGGTTCTGATTATGATAACCCGACTGATAGTTGTTCTTGAATCCTCCTTAACCAAACTGCTTCTATTGATAGCCACTGTTTCGGAAACCATTTCTCTGATTCTTGTTCTGAAATCCGGAGTTGAATACACTCTGATTATGTTGGTATGGCTTGTTCTGGAATTGATTATGTTGGTTGAAACCTCTATTACCAATGTTTCCTTGACCTTCAATGTAATTCATATCTGCTTGTCCACCATTCAACTCCTCAGACATGAACTCATGATTCATCTGTCACATTTTCTGCTCTTGAAGAACAGCTGGATCATTCTGTTCCCCAAAAAAGTGTACTCCTTGCTGCTCTCATCTCATTAGCTCATCGAGCTTTGACTGTAGGTCATCAATTCTCTTCGCATCTGATGATACAACCCATCTACTTGCGATCAAAATAGGATCTCTGATTAGCTTGGCTATTCGCCATGTTATTCACTAGCATGTAAGCTTCTTCTACAGTCTTGGTCAGGAAATCACCATTGCTCACGGTTTCCATAGCATTATGATTTTTCTCCTCAACCCCAATGTAGAAAATGTTGAGGAGATTCCAATCTGAGAACCCATGATGAGGAAAATCATTAAGGTACTCCTTTAATCGTTCCAAGCTGCATGAAAACTCTCAGAACCCAATTGGTGAAATCCAGAAATCTTGTTTCGGAGAGACATGGACCGCGACTTAGTAAAGAAATGTCCAAGAAAGCCAGCCTTAATTTTGTACCATGTCTTCAAAGAGTCCGACTCTGGACCATTGTACCATCTCATAGACTTGTCATTTAGAGAGAAAATGAATAACCTGCATTTAAGAGCTTCAACAGGTACTCTGTTGTGTTGTATCGTATTGCAGATGGCTTCAAACTTGTTTAAATGGTTCATTGGGTTTTGGGATGGCAACCCATGAAACTGATTTCGCTCCACCAAATTAATTAAACCAGTCTTGATATCAAAGTCTCTTCTTTCTATGGGAGGCGGACGAATCCTAGCACGATTCACATAGAAAGCCTCCAAAGTGTCATATTGCGCCAGAGTTATCCTTTGTTGAGGTTGATTTCCATGTTGTTGCCCCACAGCTGCAACATTCTGCTAGCCAATTTGGTGAGCACCAGCATTAGCACCACCTCCAGCAGGTAGGTCACCTCCTTAAAGGACTCAAGGAAAGAGAGGATTTTTATGAACTTGAAGGTTTTCCATGTTGTCACCCATGATTTCCGCGAACTCAAACTCCTCAATAACATACATCAACTTCTCTTTCTTCTTCTGTCTCTCTAAACGCCCAAGTTCCAGCTCAAAATTGAGAAGATTCGCGATTCCTTAACTTCTAGTATGAGGCCTGTTCATGCACCTGAAACTACAAACACAAAGAAGAAAAAGAAGAGATTAAGCAAAATAAAGAAAAATGCCTTAGGCACACAATGATCCTAAGTTCTAAGACGACCTATTGGTCCCCGACAACGGCTCCAGAAAACTTGATAACTCAGGTTTTCGCTTGAGAGAACACTGCAAGCGTAAAGATAAGTACGTTGTACTTGTTCGGGATCAAATCCACAGAGACCAAAGGTAGTACGTAAAAATTCAGATCAAACTCGGGCTAAAGCAAAAAGGATGAATTGGTAAAGGTGCAATAATTTGAAATTTAAAAAACAAAGAAAGCAAACAAATGAAAACAGGTTGTAAATCAATCAAACAAGAGTTTGGCATTGGGTATTCTCAGGGAAACATTTCATTGTTAATTAAAATTGTTGATCAGGGAATAGGTTTTAAACCGTCTTGAACTCAAACACTAATATGGAATTTATCTACTTCCATAGTATCATTTCCCTATGTATTAGGAACCTTGAGACTAACTTTCGTTGACTCTTGGATTCTATTCATGCATTCTAAACAGGTTTGATAAGTTCACAATTTACTTAAAAATCAACTTCTATGGACTTAAGATAAAGTGCTCATTTAGGATTCATTCGAGCATTTAATAATACTTTCCAGGCGTTAAACAACCTAAGATCAGAAACTAAGTGATCAAGTTATTTTCGGCGTGAAGAACAATCCTACATGAAGAGCCAATTGATGAAATCCCTAATCAAACAATTCTATGTCAACAATTCATGTAATCTCTATGTGAGAACCCTAAACCCAACAAACGAACTACTCGCTCATGATAATTGAACAAACACTTATCAGATCAAAGAGAGGCATGATTGTATTGAACAAAAACAAAGAAAGGGTTCAGAAAGCTTCTCAGATTCGAAGTACAGAAGATGATTCTTCTCCCAAGGGTTACAAATCTCTCTCTTAGCTCTCAAAATCAGAAAACAACATAATAATCACCTAATTTTCGTCCTAGGTTAATAACAAAAGGTTCTCTTTTCTTTTTGGGCCCAAAATGAAATAATTCAGACAAAAAGGAAATTTCAGATATGGAATCGGGCAGGTGATCGATCAATCAGAATCGTGATCGATCGATCGTAATTCTTCGCAATTGACTGATCGATCGATCACTGTTCTGATCGATCGAACATTTTTCTAATCGAGCAATCACAGCTCTGATCGAGCGATCGTCTTCTCCTGTGTTGATTCCTTCTTCAAATCGTCATCACAAATCTCCAGAATCATGTAGAAACTTCTCCTTTCCCTCAATTGCACCCAAAAGTCTAATAAACCTGAAAAGAACAAACGAAAACTCCAAAAACGACAAATGTACAAGAAGATCAATAAACCGAAGAAACTTGGAATGTGGCATCAATAGGAAGAAGCTTTATGTACAAAGTGGAGCACGTCCAAAACTTGCTAGGAATGATACTTAAGACATTTTGGACGTTGATTTCAAAGTCAAAAAGATCCACAACGATCTTCTTATGAAGAACATGGAGATAGGAGGCAAAAATTGGTTAATTTGCAACAAAACCGATAAAATAAACATTCTTATGTGATATATCCAGCATTTTACCAACTTCTCATGGAAGAGATAGACAATGACTCTCACCAACTTCGAGCATTAAGAGCTAATTTTTAAGGTTTGTGCATTTTCCTTAAACAATATGAAGAATAACGTGTAGAGAAAACCTTTTAATACTCACACGTTTTGAAGATGAACATAAGAAGCAGCAAGGAAAGTGACTAACCACGTGATTCAACGGTTTTCCAGTTGTGTTTTACTCCAACATTGGTGTATTACATTCCTTGGATGAGGACCCTAAGGATCCATGTTACAGAATTGAGCTAAAAAGCTCGGCTTGCTCATAAATGCGAAGAAATTTTCAAAACTGAAGAAGAAGTCTTAGAAGCATATGAGCTTCTAAAGAATGGTCTTAATGGACTTAGGAATTCATAAATATCAACATGAAGTCACTAAAGATGAGCAGCACCTTTACACTTCCATCAAAGATGATTTTAGGTTCTCATCTCTATCCATTTGAATGAACCGGAGAAGAAAGTTGAGGAACTCATTGAAGATCTAAGTAGAGGAATTCATTGGGAACACGAGGAAAGGAAGTCACAAGCCTCCTTTCAGAGCATCCTCAGCAAATAAAAATATCCATGGGTCGAGTTAAAGACTTTAAACAAGCGCTTAATGGGAGGCAACCCATATTCTATCCCTTTTAAGTTTTTGTTTTAATTTGATTTTTAGACTAAGATGATCGAATTAGTGTTGATTAATTTTTGTGTTGTATGATTTTAAAATGTTTTAAAAGTTTTCATACTTCGTTTTCCGTAGGAACACACTTTGGAATCAAAGAACATTGGAGAAAAGCCAATCCGGACATGTTTGGACATTTGGACAACTGGATGAGGCACCTAGCACCCAACACCGGCTGCGATGAAGCTCTTTGCAAAATCCGATCCAAAGCCTCCCGCCACCCGTTGCCAGAACCTGCTCCTCCCTGCCCCAACCTTGCTCCAGCACCGACCCATGTGATCTCTACTTCCGCCCGCCTCCTCTATTTTAAACCCTGACCGGTGTCACGACCATTGTGCCTCACCCATCCGCGACTTTTTTCTCCCAACACCCACCGCATGCCATCCTATGTCCAAATCTATTCCCATCACTCACACCAACCGGTCCTACCCTTCCCCTACCATTTTCCCCATCTAACCATGTATTTCCCCCAAGTCAACCACCCATACCAGCACTCAGACGCACATTGGCCGAGAAAAACTATCTGAACGAGTTGTTTTCGCATTTTCTTGGCCAGATCAAATCAAAACTCAATTTTTATAGAACCAGCATCCAAATCATAATAAATACAACAAATTAAGATGTTTTTCAAAGGTTGGGACAATCAAGAACACTTCACACACTTGGAGCTACAAGATTCTCAAAACCGAGACAATTTTTGCAACCAAGTCAAACCATTCTCGCCAAGTAAGAAATTATCCAAAAATTTTCTAGTACTGTATACAGGTTTTCAAGAAGAGTTCATGCACAAAATGATCCTTAAAGACCCTAAGACTCAAAGGCTACGCTATAGAGGCAATATTGCAAGAAATTGGACCATAAAGGATCTTTGAGAAGGAGCATCAGTTTTAATCAAACCCAAGGTGTTTTTCTGAAAAAAATAAAAAGTCTTTTGAGGCGACAAAAGTTTTAATCAAGGAAGAGCGGTTCTTTAACTACATTCGAAGGCTCAAAAATGCGATAAAAAGGAAAACGACCACAACCGAAGCCTCTCAAGATAAATCTAAGCCAAATCAACTATCAAGCCTCATCATCCTCATTAAATTTATTCTGAAAACGTGAGAACTTTACTGGCAAAAAGAATCACAAGACTTTGTCTCAACGGAGACACAAAACCGACGAATACGGCTTACTCAAAACTCTTATCCAGGAGTTGAACCAAGTTTTACCACTGAAGATGAGTGGAAAAAGTGGAAGTTTTATAAATAATAGCTCAAAAAGTTTTGGAGGCGCAAACATTTGATCATGGAGCACCAGATTGGCCACAAGTCGAAGAAAACTCGCCCAAAGCAAAATTGAGTTCCGCCAAGTGAAGCAAGGTTTCAAATGGAAGATTCACCATTAATTATCATATGGAGAAGGAAATTATCAAGAAAAACCAGCCCTGGAATTGTCTTAATCACAAACAGCCCGGTTTCTCACCAAAATGAGCCAAACTGAGCTTTCCGGAGACATAACTTGGCCAAATAATATCTGGTATGAGCTCCTGCCTTTAAACTTCATTCTTATTCATAAATTATTATATTTTTCTGTAGGTTTTCAGTTTGGTTGGACCAATTTTCATGGATTGCAAAAACGGACCATTATGCCTCATTTCGGTTTACCGAAACATCACATATATTGAATTTCAGCAAAGTACTTTTGCATATTGTGAATTCCGGAATCAATAAAATCCAAATATGCTTAAAAAGAAAAGAATAAGTAGATTGATAGAAAAAATAAAATGACACCCTAGAATAGTAGAGAAACTTGATTCTCAGAGGAGGCTGATAGAAAAAGTAAAATCATACCCTAGAAAAGTATGGAGAAATCAGGCTAAAAAGCACTAAAAAGTGAACAAGGAAAAGGAAAGAAATTGATTGTGGGCTAAAATTGTTTAGGATCTCACTTGAGTTGAGTCTATGTATTCTTTGATCGATAATCCCTCGAAGAGACCGCATGCTGTAGATTCTAGGGAGTTGTTATGGAGAACCCTGGTCACTCTTGTTGATCGTGGCTGAATCGGGGATGTTGCTAGACTTGTTGTGATTACTGAAGGTTCTATCTAATGTCGATTCTGGTGTTAGTGGATCATGGCAATTTAAGTTTCCAATTAGTTCAGAAGGTAAAGATCATGGTCTTCGTATTCTTAGCTCGAGGATGAGCTAGAAGCTAAGTCCGGCGAGTTGATAAAACCGTTATTTTACCACTTTTCCTAAGAATTTTCATAGATTTTCTTAGTGTTTTACACAACTTTATGCAATTAAATGCAGTTTTGTTGTAAAAGTGTTTTAAGCCATTTTAGGTCAAACAAAGAATGTTGGAGCTTTATGGAGCTATTCGGATCAAAAGCCATTTTTGGATAGTTTTTGACCATCAGAAGTATCATCCAAGACGAAAGATTTTCCATCAATGTATTTTAATGAAATTTGGACAAAACATAGAGAATTGCATTATCTTTCATCTCCAAGTGGTCTCATCTCATTTGTAGTAGTGGACAAAGCGTTACACCAATTTTACTGAAGACTGGTTCAGCTGTCTCGCAAATGAAGGGTGCATAGGCCAAAACAAAAGGAAGAACATTTGGGTTTTGAACCATACAATAAACAAACTAAATTGGATCTATTCCAAGAAGCCCAAATTTTATGCGGCCTTGAAGCCCGATTTTACATAATTATGACCTAATTCAAGAAGCACTATATATAGATATTTTTAGCCTCTTAATTTCGTAGAAATGGCTTAGATTAGGGTTGAATGAATTTCTTTGGAGGCAGGGACAACACCCTTTTGGGTCGTGCCTTTGTGGCCTTCAAAGATCCATCTTCATCATCAATACGACATACATTCTTCAATAAACTCGGTTTTATTTTCTCCTCTCTCCCTTGATGATTTTGAATGCTTGTTGTCCTTAATGATTTCGTGTTTACATCATATCGTTTGATTAGTTTTTATGTTTGACATTAGGTTATATAGAGTTTCATAGCTTGCTTGAATTAGATCTTTAATCGACTTGATTTTATCAATAATATTATCATCTTTGCTCATATATTGATGATATTTACATACGAAGCTGGTTTATTAATAAATATTTAATGGTATGCATTCCAAAAGCTTGAATTACTTTTGGATCTAGTATTTGATGAGCCTTTTTAAGTAGGCTTTGAAAGTAGATCGACTTAGAATCGTGAACAATCAGTCTTGATCAAATAAATGCGTGTTTACTCATTACATGGCTGTCTAAAAGACGATATCCTTCGTGTTTAGATATAGAATCCCGAACCTTGAAATTGGAGAGGATCTAAATTTGGGTTGTGTTCTAGACCTAGATCTAAACTTGACCCCACATCAATCCCTCTCTTATTGATCAATCCACTCTCGTGGTGAAGATCTATTCACCTATGCTCATTACAAGGCTCAATTCTTGCTTCTTTTCCATCTAAACATGCATGTGATAATAATCTACAAGTCTTTTTAGCCATTTAACACCTATGGACATCTACATTTGTGAGCCTAGATAAAAAGCATGTATCTTTTAAAGAACTAAACAAAATCTAGTAAGAATCTATGCCTAAATTTAGCTTAATCATTTTACAATTCTAGATCTAACCCTAGCCTACTACATCTCAAGATTCTCAAGAGACCTACTCACTAAGATCCATGGAAATCCAAAGATAAAGATTGGGTCTTTGAGCTTCCATAACCTTATCTGGAAATTAAAAGGAAGATAAGAAGAAGAGAGACACAAATCTTAATCAAAGAGATCCAAAGTATTGTAAAAGTTTTGATCTTGCAAAGTAATTAAAATGAAAATAAAAGGGTTCAAGGTTATTTTTTTGGAGGCTAAGAGTGGGTATTTATACACGTGCGGCTGTAAAAGGTTGTCCTAAAGTGAAAAGTGCTTTAATGCAAGCTCTATCGAGTGCATGCAAGCCAATATCGAGTGTGCTGGTAGATAGTGGCTTGCATTGGACAGGTTATTTCATGTGCAAGCGGCTATTGAGTCTCTGCAAGCCACTATCGACCAATTGGTCGATAATGAACTGCATTTGTAGTTCATGGCTTCTTATTTGTTCCTTCCATTGTGCCTTTGCTTCCACCTTTCCCAAATGGATTAGCTCCTCTTTCCCTTTATTATTGAATTAAAATCGTTCTTAAATTCATCCATCAAGCTCCCCATAGAGCCACTCCAAAAGGTTAACCTATAAATGCAACAAAATGCATGCAAATGCAAGAAAATCCTATTCTAGACTAAATCCCTAAAAAACATGAATTCAAGTGACTAAATGCAATATTTTCAACCTAAATGTGGTGAAAGCATGACTAAATTGGACCTAAAATTCCACGAAAATATGTACACATAAACTCCCACAGATTTGCCCTTTGTTTGACCTCAAGCAAATAACAAAGACCAAACCCGAAAGCGAGGTTTAAATGCGAGAACTCATAACCACAATAAAAAGAAATGCCATATTGCTCAATGGCCTAAAGACAAGTTGAATGGTGCAAAGATCACCTAAAAGTCTAAGAACTTCGTCATGATCATCACAAAACAAACATTTAGAATCGAAGCTAAGCATCCATAGACCATTTTATTACAAATCCCTTTTACATTCAATTAAACTTAGGCGTGAGTTCTTCATCTATGGGCAATATATATTATTCAATCGGTTTGGTGTTGTTGAAACAATTTTCGTGTGAAGAAGTTTTTGAAAGATATGGTTCAGACGATTTTAAGTGGTTTCTCTCAACAATTAGTGCAAGCAAGGTGGTAGCCGAACAATTTATGCATACAAAGCCTTTACTTCCTCTAATTGTTCCCACCTGATGCATCCTAAGAATCTAGGCAAAACCTTAAGGCGTTTCCCTTCCTAGTACTAGAAACCATAAGCTTTTATTTCTTGAACACACTCTTTTCTTTTCTTTTCCTTAGACAACTAGAGATTCCATAAACATAATTTCTTTCTAAGCATCTAACATTCTTTTTAGACTTTGGATCCACACAATCTAATCACTTTCAATTCATTCTTTTCTTTTTAATCATAATTGTTGAATATTAAGGATTTTCTTTAAATTCTAAGGCTAAAACTCAATTCATTTTCTAATCTTTAGTGTCTTATATCTCACTTCTTTCTCTTTCTCTTTTTCAAATTTTTTCTCCCTTTTATCCACACTCAAACTAGGATCATATATAAATTATAAATATCTACTTGCCAAAATGTACACTAATGATTCCCAAGACTCAAATGAAACTAAACCACTAAATATTTTCCCCTTATAAGAATCTATTTAACCGTAAAATGAGGCTAACTCTAAGGAAGTATCCTCTTTATCGATCAACTTCAATTCATTCGGGATTTTTTCTATGTTTGCACTTTCCAAAAGAGGCCTCACATTTAAATTAATAGAAGGTTTGAAGGAAAGGTTTAAGAGTTTTCAAGGGTGTAGTTACTACTTTAAAAGTGAGAGTAGTCTCTTGAGCTAAGAAAAAGTGGTAAATATGGTTAAGAACATAGCTCAAGTGTAGCGTTTTTCCATGGTCAAGTATAACAAAACTCATAAGCTAGATTTTAAATTCATTTAAGTTCTACGTAGATGAGAACTGACTCAAGATATAGTCTACATCAACATTCGCAAAGATCTTTAAGCGGTAAATTCCAATCATGGGATTTCCAAAAACTAAATGTGGTCTTTGCAACATTGCACTTCTAATGAGGGCATTAAACATTAGACAAATCTAACTATCTACAAGGTATTCTCATCATAGTTCCCTATGAAATCCTATATGAACCTAACAACATAATTTTATGCAAATGAATCCAACCATCTGAGAATGTTTTGAAAAAACAATTGAAAATCTTTTTGGTTTTTTAGAAAATTTAAAAAAATTTGTGTTTTTCACAAAACTTATCTATTTACAATGTCTGATTCAAAGATGACTAAAAGAAAACAAAACAAATAAAAATGCTCATTAGTACTAAGCCCCTAACCCAGAGTTTAACTTCATAGCCCCAGTGAATTTTAAACTGTGAGAGTGACTTTAAAACAAACAAACAAAAACTGAAAAATATACAATAGTATAAACAATGGATTGTAGAAGTAACTTTTCTTACTCAAATGTATAAGTGTTGAGTGGATGACACGTAGAAGTTCGAATTGTGTCGGCGTTGAGACCTTTTTGGCCGAGATAATGAAGGGCTGACAGGGTCTTTTCCATTTCTCCTTAGGGGGTGGGTTTTGAAATGATGTTCTCGATGGATTCATATCTTGCTCTTGTGGCTCATGAATAATTAAAGGAGGTAGAGCAACCGAGTGTCTTGGTTGTTGATATTGACAATCAACCAACTCTTTGTCTTCCCCTTCTTCCTCACTTGATGTAGCATAGCAATTATACTTCTCGCTTTTCTTCACTCTTTTCCATAGTTTGGTGAGGAAGTTTCCTTGTTTCTTTAGTAGTTTCTCTTGATTGTCCACTTTCTTGTCAAGGTCCATCTCATACTCGCTCCTTTGATAATCCGTTGGGGCTCTTCATGTTGGTAACCAAAGTCGAAGGGATTTACTTATTCTTGTCGATATTGTTGCTCATCAGTATAGAACTTGTAAAGTCACAGCTCACTTGGGAGTTCATAGCGGCTCACTTGAAGATGACTAGGGAGTTGGAATGAGAGGGGCTCATCATTTGTAGCGGTTGCTTGCTCTTGTAGAGGCACGTAGCAAGCTTTTCTTTTCCTCTCCTTATTTTTGAACAAATGGATGACTTGGATCTAGATTGAGCCATCATACCCATAAAGAAATCTTTCTTTCATCAAATGCTTCAAGTCCATATGTTCTTCTCCTTCCAATCTTTTAAACTCTCCAAGATTTACACCCAACCGAAGGAAAAATTGTGTAATAAATCCACAAATTCTTATTAATGGCTTTTGACCTTAATTCCTCATTATAGTCAAGAATTCGGGCAATGAAGACACAACCGTTGTTCACATCATCCCAAAGTGATCATCCATTATCCTTTGGTTTGGTCCTTATATAACGGTGTTAAAACTTTGAAAGAGTAGCTTGACCACAAAAGTACTTACCAAGCTCAATGGATATTGAGTGAGGAAAGTATTTGCGAGTAACTCCAAGGGGTAATGAACCGTAGGGTTCCGCTCCTAAGCGAGCTTAGCCGATCGTGGATCATATGATTCAAGGGATATCTTCTCCCGTAGCAATCGAACCTCTAAACCGTCGCCATAGCCTTATTCCTTCTTTGTTGGAGTGAAACCATACATTTCATAAATTCCTTCATAAGAGATCTTGCAGATGTTAATCTTGAATGTGAGGTAAGCAGTGCTTTCATGATCACTTATTTTTTGCACAAAACCCACCATGGAGAGGAATTAAAGAGTTAGATGGGGGTAAATCGATAATGCATCGCAAGGATATCCCTATATGCATTTTCCTTATCAAGTACTTTACTTGATTATGAATCTCTATGTCCCTTAGTATTTCCTCATCCGCCCATACAATATTCATGACAGTAGTGTTCTCTTGAAGATGCAAGTAGAAGTTCGTCTCCTCATCGTATCAACTAGAGTAGGTAACATTGATTGGTTCATGTTGCCATTTTCAGACCCTACAAAAATTAGTAGAAATTGTGAGTGTAAAAAAAATTTAAATGACGAATGAAATGATTTAAGAAGGATTTAGCTTTAAATCGAGTTTAAAAATTGAAGCACAAGAAAATACAAGTTTTGATTTTTAGCAATATCCTTAACCAAATCATTCAAGATAAATGCAATGAGAATGAATGCACATGAGCCGAAAATCTTATCAAAATTCTTATTAAAATACTTGGCCAGTTCAAGTAATTCAAGAGTTTGCATTTTCAAAATTATCACAAGTAACCAATTTTTAACATATTATGAATGAATGCGTAAAAAATTTCCAGGAGAATGTCCACATTATACATTTCATATCGTTTATAAATTTGGAAAATTTAGCATTTAATGTAATTTGGCATAATTCATCAATAATGAACAATACTCAAGGCATTTTCTACTTAGAAACAAGAAAATCAAGCATCAAACTATCATAAAAATGCAGGTTCTGACCAACATGGCCTACTGGTAAGGGCGGAGTCCTTCCTGGCGCCAGGTTGCGAGTTCAAATTCTGCCATGCGGAAGTACAACACGGTGTCTCTGGACACCTCTGGGGTTTTCACATGCGCCCCCAACGCTCTGGGACCGACGGTGTAGGAAATTTTCCATGGTACTGTGTGTCCAAAAAAGGACCTGACTTAGGACCCCGACTGGCTAGTCTTGATCCACCTCGGTGGGGGCCAGGACACCCGAGTTAACAAAAAAAAATGCATGGCAATTAAAATCAAAAATCAAAAGTCCTTCCTTTTTGTACATTAAAATCAACATTTCATGCATAAAGGAAAAGTTTCCAAAATCGCAAACTCATTGAATTCTTCATGGTTTCCAAGCATATGTATCATTAATTTCCCTTTAGCACAAACTAAGTTAAATTTTCAAAAAATTTCTTCAATAGCACTACTCATATGCACTATTCCTCATGAAGAACAAATCCTAATTCAAACTCTTTTAGTTGTTTTCAAGAAGTTCCAATCCATGAAAACTCAATAATTATGCTTAATCTTCTACGATGAACCACAAACAATATCATTTCCACTTCTTATAGGAAAAATATAAAATTCTACCTAAGAGAGATGAAGTTTTATATTCATACTTTGATTAGATTGATGCAAAAAAGATTCTTGAATGTAGATAGCTTAGAAGAATACTTGAAACAAGAAATGAACTTCAAAGATTTTCTCAAACTCTCCTTAAAATGCTAAGATGAAAAATTTTCTTTCTTTTTAAAATGATGATGTCGGTATCTCTTAGCAAAGGGGAAGAGAAGTAGATTTCTCAATTCACGTCTGTAAGATGATGTGTAAGTGCTCAAGTTGGTGCCTTTTGAAAGAATTGCAAAATGGTCCTCATAAAATACACTTTTGGGTTTGCTTCGAAAAAATAATTTTAAAACACCCTTAAATAAAAATTAAACATTGGAGGGAAAATTATATTAATTTTATAAAAGATTAGGACCAAAGATTTATAATTTAATCAAGAGAAGTTACTCAAAATAACATCAATTTCTTGAAAAATGACTAGACTAACACACCCTAAAGCACTCTTACAAGACTAACATCAATTTTAAACGAAAAGACTAAATACTCCTCTACATTTGTTTTGATGGAATAATATAATACCACACATGAAATTACTTTTTTTTCTAGCATCACATGAAATTAGTTTACAAATATATATATAATGATTTCACTAAAAGGGAAATAAAATATTAATGATCTAGAAACTTAAAAAAAAACTCATTGTCGACGAGTTCTTCTTCCTCACGAGTCGAGAACCCTAAACCCCCTTTCAAAAATTTTACTCAAAATCCCTAAATCTTCTTAGTTTTTCACCTAATTCTTAATCTCCTCTCTTCTTTTATATCTTCTTTTGCTTCGTTTTTGAGTTCGTAACGAGCAGTTTCAGAAAAAGTCTAAAGTTTTTCACTGGTTTATCGTCGAAGGTATTAGTTCTTACATGCTTATCCTTCCATCTTTTTTCGTTTAGGTACATTCATACCATATTGGTTAGTCACAGTCCGATGTAGCCAAAAGTGGATGTCTTTTCTTAATATCAGAAAGTAAAAAGTGTAACAAAAAACTCACGTAAATCTGTCACAAAATAAGTATGCCAGAAAAAACGTCAATACAATCCATACTTTCTCTAATTATTTTACATGGTATATATGTCACTTCAATAGGTTTTCCTCGATAAACTGCCATCAAGCACAAATAAAACTGCCACAACATTCTCGTTAGTTTAGTAATTTTAGTTCCCATCTTAAAAACTGCTATAACACAAATAATTAAAAATAAAATTGCCATCAAAACTCGAAAGATTTAATAAATCTGCTATCAAAATAATCAGTAAGTCTGCCATATTTAAATAAATCTTCCACAGAAAGTCTATCGACTCATAATAAATCGGCTAATATGTCGAAAATAAATCCGCTAATGGACATATTAGTCTGCCAAAATAACTAAATCTGCCATAGCAAATCAAAATATATCTACTAACGGTCATATTAGTCTGCCAACATAACTAAATCTGCTATAACAAATCAAAATAAAACTGCTACGGATCATTACGTCCACCACTATAAATAAATCTGTTATTACTAATGACAAATATGTTTCAGAAAAACTGTTGCGTAAATAAATATTCCTAAATAAAAATGTCACATACAACAAGTCTGTCGATATTATTTAGTAGTGTGGTAGATTTTTTTTTTCCAACCGTAAAAAACTGTCAGAACGCCCAAATTTGTTCGACGAAGTAAAACTGTCATTCTATTTTTTAGATTAAATTAAGTTTTTTTAAACAAAAGGAAGTAGGGGTAGTTTAGAAATAAAAAACAATTTAGTAATAAAAGGAAAATGTGTGTTACTACAATAATAAACTTAACAATTGGTGTTATTCTAGTAATCCTTCCTTTAATCAAATGTATTAATTTTTCTTAAAGCAAGATTTTGAAAAATTACTTTTGAAAATGTTTTAAAATAGTGAATGCAAACCTAATCACTTGATTTTAGAGAACATACCTTAGCCTTTAGGAAATTTCTAAGTGTTGAGCTACTTTCGCTCATTTGAAATGTCTCGTTCCTTATTCTTTTTTGGCATTTGATCCTTCCTTCTAATTTTTCTCCTTTGGTACCTAAGCGTAGAGAAAAAAAAAACGATTTTGAAACAAGATCGTTTGAAGACATAACCATCATTTTATTGAAATTTAAAGACTTAAAACTTAAGGCATTACAATTGGAAGATAATATGTACAAAGGATACTATGAGATTGCCTCTCAAGTGCGCTTGTTTAGAGTCTTTAGCTTGACATTTCTTCATCTTTTTAAGCATTTTGTGCGTGGACCATCTCCTCATAGCATGGTCCTTTCACCGTCTTTTTCATAACCCATTCCTTAGTCTTGAAAAAGTTCTTAACTCCGTTCCCTTTGTAGAAGTCGGGGTTGTAGCTACCCTTGTAGTTGTAAGGTGGATTATTTGGGATTCCTTCTCATGAACGGGATCCTCTTTAATGGAAGCAACTTTGGCTTCTTCTTTCCCGTAGAACAAATCCCAAACTTCAACTTCCCAAAATTCTCATAGGCTTTTTTCCTCATGGAGTCTACCTTTTGGCTTAGCTTCTTTTTGTTACATTGTTCCACAATACCCAATATCCTTATCAAGATTGAGCATATGATAAGATGTTCTTTTATTAACTTTCTTCATAATCAATTCTTTGGTTTCAAAATCAATCATAACACCGTCGGTTAGCAAGAAAGGGGTTCCCAGGATGATTGGGAACTTAGCTCGATTGGACTTAGTGTCCATCACAACAAAATCACTCTTCACAAAGGTTTTTCCAACCCATAGCTCCATGTTTTCAGACATTCGCGTTGGAAATTTTTGGTAGCATCCCCAAGAGTATGGGGTTAGCTCATTTCTTGATTTCATATTGTAAACCTAGTTCCTTCACACGGTTTAGAGAGATCACAGTCAAACTAGCGTCGATATCCTCTAAAGCATGTTCAAGTTGATAGTCTTTGAGAGCACATGGTATAACGAATCTTCCTTCATCGCCGCTTAATGTCTTAGTATTTTAGTATTTTTTATCATGATTTTTACCCGAGATTTATGATTTTTAGTATGTATTCAAATCTTTTTGGCGTAGATTTGTGTTCTTTAGTGTTTTTACAGGAATCGAGCTAGAATATGCGAAAAGATTGCATTTTGGACGGATTTCAAGCATCGAAGGAAATTTCCTTGAAGGCTGAAATATCCAAACAGATGGACAAGGATCGATCGGTCCTTGTCTCGAGATCGATCGATCCCTGTCCCATTTCTCGGACGATTTTATGAAGAACCAAACCGAACTTATCTTGAACCGAATCTCATTACTAAAACCTAAACTCGTGTTTCCTTTATCATAATGCTAATTTTTAGAGATTTTAGAGCAAGAGAGAAATTTGTAACCTAAGGAGAAGAATCATCTTCCGTACTTCGAATCTAGAAGAATTTTGAACCTTACTCTTTATTTATTGATCAATACAATGATGTCTCTCTTTGATTTGATTTGTGTTGATTCTGTGATCTTGAGTGAGTAGTTTTCTTGTTGGGTGTAGGGTTCTGGCATAGGGATTCATGAATTTTTGACATAGAATTGTATGATTACGGATTTAATCAATTGGATCTTCATCTAGGATTGTTCGTAATGCATGAAATTAAACCGATGAATTAATTTCTGATCATAGGTTGTTTAACGCCCGGAAAGTGTTTGTTTAAATGCTTGAAAGAATCCTAAATGAGCAATTCATCTTAAGCCAATGGAAGTTGATGTTTAAGTGAATTGTGAACCTATCAAACTTGTTTAGAATGCATGATTAGAATCCGAGAGTCAACGGAAGTTAGTCTCGAGGTTTCTAATACATAGGGAATTGATACTACGGAAGTAGATCAATTATACAATTGTGTTTGAGTTCAAGACGGTTTAAAACATGTTCCCTAGTCAATAATTCAGGTCTTCAATGAAATGTTTCCCTGAGAATACCCAATGCCCAACTCTTCTTTGATTTGTTTACAACCCTTAGTCATTTGTTTGCTTTCTAAGTTTCGATTATTGCATCTCTTACAAGACATCTTTTTCGCTTTAACCCGCTATTTGATATGAAATTCTTCGTGCTACCTTTGGTCTCTGTGGTTTCAATCCCGAACCACTACAACGTACTTCCGTGTCCTTGCAGTGTTATCTCGGGCGAAAAACTGAGCTATCAAGTTTTTTGGCGTTGTTGATGGGGACCAATAGGTCACCTTAGAACATAGGATCATTGCGTGCCTAATGCATTTTTCTTTATTTTGTTTAATCACTTCTTTTGCTTCTCTGTTTTTGTGCTTTCAAGTGCATGAAAAGGCCTCATACTAGAAGCCAAGGGATCGCGAATCTTCTCGATTTTGAGTCGGAACCTGCGCGTCTAGAGAGACAGAAGGAGAAGGAGAAGCTGCTGGAGGTTATTGAGGAATTTGAGTTTGCTGAAATCATTGATGATAACATGGGAGAAAACATTCAAGTTCATCAAAATACTCTCTTTCCTTGAGTCTTTCTAGGAGGTGATCCACTTGCTGGTGGTGGTGTTGATGCTGGTGCTCAGCAAATTGGCCAGAAAAATGTTGTAACTTAGGGGCAACAACGCGCAAATCAACCTCAACAGAGGATGGCTCTGGCTCAATATGACACTCTAGAGGCTTTCCATGCGAATCGTGCAAGGATTCGTCTGCCTCCCATAGAGGGAAGAGACTTTGAGATAAAGACTGGTCTCATTAACTTGGTGCAGCATAATCAATTTCATGGGTTGCCATCATAGAACCCAATGCACCATCTAGATAAATTTGAAGCCCTTTGCAATACTATCAAGCACAATGGAGTACCTGCTGAAGCTCTGAAATGCAAGTTGTTCAAATTCTCTCTAAATGATAAAGCTACGAGATGCTATAACAGTCTAGACCCTGATTCTTTGATGACGTGGGACAAGATCAAGGCTGCTTTCCTTGGGCATTTCTTCACGAAATCAAGGTCTATGTCTCTCCAAAACAAGATTGTTGAATGTTTGAGAGTTTTCATGCAACTTAGGAAAGATTCAAGGAGTACCTCAATGATTTTCCTCATCATGGGTTCTCATATTGGAATCTCCTCAACATTTTCTACAATGGGGTTGAGGAGAAATATAAAAATACTATGAACACCGCGAGCAATGGTGATTTCATGACCAAGACGGTGGAAGAAGCTTATATGCTGGTGAATAACATGGTGAATAGTCAGGCCAATCGAAGATCAGATTATGACCGTGGTAGAGGAGTTGTATCATCATATGCGAAGAGAATTGATGATCTGCAGTCAAAGCTCGATGAGCTAATGAGGAGAGATCAGCAAGGAGTGAATTTTGTTGGGGAGCAGAATAAAGCACCTCTGCTTCAAGATCAGAAAAGGGACAGTTGTATAATGAGTTCATGACTGAGGAGCTTAATTGTTGACAAGCAGATGTGAACAACATTGGAGGTCAAGGGAGTTTTGGTAACAGAGGTTTTAACCAACTGAACCAATTCCAGAACAAGCAATTCCAACAGAATCCGAGTGTCTTCAACTCCGGGTTTCAGAACAAGAATCAGAACAGTGGTTTCGGAAACAATGGTTTTTATTACAAGCATTTTGGTTCAGGAGGATTCAAGAAAAACTATCAGTCGGGATATCAGAATCAGAACTTTGGACAATCTTCTACATCTTCTAAATATAGTGATCTGAAACAAATGCTACACCAAGTGCTGGAAAATAAGACTAAGTCTGCTTCGGAAACCAATCAGAAAGTCGATAGAATGTATAGTGACCTCAATGGGAAGTTTGAGGCTATGAGTGTTCGAACGAAGATGCTGGAAACAGAGGTTGCTAAGTCTTCTGAGAGTAACAGAGCTCCACCAGGTGTCATTCCAGCCAAACCAGAGAAGAATCCAAAGGAATACCGCAATGCTATTACGATGTTAAGTGGAAAAGAGGAAAAAGTTTTGTCCAGGATAGAAGGACACAGATCGATCGATCCCTTCCCTAGGATCGATCGATCCTTGTCTATTTCCACTTCACCAAATTCAGGACAGAAGGACAGGGATCGATTGATCCCTGTCCCTGGATCGATTGACCCTTCCTTGTCCTGACGCGGGTTTGTCAGATTTTCATGATGAATCGGAGGTTTGGGAGGTTGAGGATGAGTATGTACCACACCCGCCTCTGTATCTTTTCAGACCCCATCAAAATATCAAGGAACGTGAGTATGAGAAGTTGAAGAATATAGTCAGTGAATTACATGTGCGATTGCCTTTCGTAGAAGCAGTCAAGATGGTACCTTCTCTTAAGAGGTACATGAAGGAGATTCTTTCAGATCGCATGACCTTAAAACAAGGTGTATCGGTTCTTACTGCGGAGTGTAGCACAATTCTTCAGAATATCGCACCATAGAAACGCGAAGATACATGTCTTTTTGTTTTTCCTTGCATGATTAGATCTCTTACCTTCGACAGATGTCTGTGTGACTTAGGCTCTGACGTTAGTTTGAAGTTGTTGTTTGTCTCACATAGGCTGAACATGGTGAACTATATGCTCACGAAGATGCCCTTGATACTCGCTGATAGATCAATTCAGAAGCCAATAGGTATTCTCGATAACATTCTTGTTGGTGTTAGGAAAGGCTATCTATACAGTGATTTTGTAGTCTTTGAGCTTGACGAAGAACCCAAGGACCTATCATCTTAGGGAGACCATTCTAATCTATTGCTTGAGCGATGTTTGATGTTCAGAATGGTAAGATTGATCTGCAGTTGGGTAAACTAGATGTGCGTTTCAACCTCGAGAAGTCAACAAAGAAGCCTACCATTGATGGGCATACATTTTTGGGTGGACACATTGACTGATGTTATTGAGGAGGCTGTGGAGGAATCTTACACCGAGGATTCTTTTCATATTTCCTTATCACGAATTGACGAAGAGGATGGCTTATTGGGTAAAGACACATTAGTGATTGGTGGAAAAAACGACGTCAAAGAAGTTCTGGATGGAAACGTTCATTCTATAGTGAGAAAACTCAAGACCAAAAAGAAAGTAAAGCAGAAGGAGCAGAATACTGAGGAGAGTTATGAGTTGACCTTGATCTCTCTAGGATGCGATTGAAGTGCAACTGAGTACAAAGTGAAGCGTAAAGGAAGATTCAAACCTTTCTCCAAGGTCAGGGTCATCCTTACACCAAAGTTTAAAGAGAAGGGAGTAACTGCTGTGAAGAAAGCAATGAGCAACGTCCTTGAGCTACAGATTTTCGCTGGTGGAGCTTGCTTCAGGGTAAGTTCAAAGACCCTTCCAGACTGATCCATCGCTACTACACTCAGGCTCATGACTTTAAACAAGCGCTGAGTGGGAGGCAACTGATAGCTCAGGTTTTCACCCAAGAAATCACTGCAAGCGTACAGTTAAGCACGTTGTACTAGTTTTTGATCGAATCCACAGAGACCAATGATCACACGAAAAGTTATAGATCAAACACAGGCTTAAGCGAAAATGAATAGATTGTTGGTGATGCTAAAATCGAAAAGAAAGCAAACAAAAGCAGAAAATTGAGTTGTAAATGAATAAGGAAAACATTGGTCACAAGGTGTTCTCAGGGAATTCAAGTCATCATCATAGTCATGTTAATTAACAAGGAAACATAATTAAGAACCTTCTAGAACTCAAATCACTAATTTAGAATAGACCTACTTCCGTAGCGCTAATTTCCTATGTTATAGAATCTTGGAGACTAACTTCCGTTGAATTTAATATTCTAAACATGCATTAGATTCAGGTTTGATAAGTTCACAAAGCGCAATAACATCAACTTCCGTTGGCTAAGGACACTTTGCTCGTTTAATACAGATCAGACATTCAAGAAATCACTTTCAGTGTATTGAAAATCCTAAGATCAGAAACTAGGTCGCGAATCCAATTTCAGCATTAAACATAGTGATAAACAAAGATCCAATAGATAATTTACCAATCTAACAACCTAACAATGACAAATCATGAAAACCCCTAATGAAAAAGCCTAAACCCAACAATAGAACTACTCACGCATATTCGAAGAACAATCACAAGACAAATCAATAAGAAACATCATGCTATTAAATAGAATATGAAAAGAAGGTTTAGAAATCTTCTCCAATTCGAAGTACGGATGAAAAATCTTCTCCCTTAGATTACAAAGCTCTCAAAGGAGGCTTAAAGACTCAAAAACAACATAATAAAACCTAAAAACGAGTCTGGGTGTTTTTATATGTAATATGGGTCTTCAATATTTCATTTTGGTTCAAAATAAGTTGTTTTGGTCGCATCAAGACAGGGAATCCATGGATAGGGACTGATAGATCCATGTCCTTCTGCCAGGATGCTCATTTCTACATATTCGTCTCCTCGTTGCCAGCATGACATGTATTCAGTAAAGTGACCATACCTTTTGATTGCATCGTTGGATTTAATTAAACTCACCTTTAAATTAAAGCTAACTCTTGTGGCTATCTTGTGTAAACGTTTCAGCTCGATCCAACGATGGGAAGTTTGTCAAACAAGGCCAAACTTTTGACACTTCAGCATGATTCTACATTCCAGATATCCGTTTTTGGCCCAAATTATTATGTTTCTCTCCAAAGCAACTTAAAACCATTAAAAACACTAAAGAAAACCAAATGACTCCAAAAAGAAACAAATACATATGAAAACAACATTTTTCTCGTATAAAACACTAGTAAGAACTCATAAAATACGAATACATCAAATCCCCCAAACTTGAATCTTTGCTTGTCCTCAAGTAAAGGAAACGGAGATTAAGCCTAAAAAAAAAAGTCTGGAAACGAAATGAATGTTATGCTATCAGAAAACCTTACTCTGCACTACTTTCGCTAACAATATAGACTTAGAACAATTAGAACATTCTCCCCAAGAATCTCTGCATGACCTCCTAAGCCCATCCATACTCTAAAATCTGAACGTGCAAACTCAACATTCATGTTAATAACTCTCTACATTCATTCAAGATAAGTGTAACACTTTTTCACCAAAGAACTCGTAATCAAGGATTATGTCTAGGTATTCAAGGCTTTTAGTGGTGAAACTCAAAGTGTTTCAGGTATATAAAAATACACCAAGTTGCAAGACATTATGCAAAATCACAGGAGAGAAAGAGTATATTGATATTCACGTCCCCTGATTACACAAGTACAAACCACCAATCAAAAAGTAAACCAAATACGTGCATTCTTCAGGGCGAATCCAATCAAGAAAATAATATGTGAGCGTTAATTCCTAAAACAAATATGAAGAAAAAGAAAGCAATTTTTGTTTTTTTTTTGTTTTTTTTTCTATAAAAATGAAAATCTGGTAGAAATTAGCAATACAACAACGTTTTTAAATTTTAAAACACCCATACAACATGAAGAGATGCAACATATCCATCTAAACATCTAAAACACCCAACACCGAAGAATCATACTTTTAGGACCGTGTGTAAACCACCTAAATTTTTCAATCCTACCTAAGCAATTAGAAGGATCATGTCCACCCTATTCTGTCAATTGGTTTTACACATGTGTGCATATAAGATAAAAAAGAAATGCATGGAGATTCAAGAGATAAGGTAAGGGTGTGGTGCCAGACTAAAGATGAGTCTGGTCACTCAGGATTATCGAAAAGAATGGTAGAAAAATTGGGATGTAATCCGGAATGATGGGTTTGTTTCCTAATTTCAAGTTCATGGATCAAAGAAATTAAGTTCATTAGTAGGGCAAATAAAATAGAGTTAATAACATTTCAGACAAAAGTATGAAATCCTGAGATTTCTGGTAGGGAGTTTGGTCATGTGTTATTCCGGTTTGCCTGCGCTAAAATTCCAAAGGAAATGGTCAATGAGAATATAAATAAAGTGCAATGCGCAGAGATAATAGTCTGAAATCATCATGAAGCATAAACAATCCATAAATTGACTTGATAAAAAACATCAAAATGACTCAAACATCACACCAAAAGAAAAAGAAAAGCATAAGTGACCTCCCCCAAACTAATCTCACACCGTCTCGGTGTAAAAAATCCAAAGAAGGGGAAGTAGCAAAAAACAAGAAAAATAAAATCAAAATGAAAAGATGTTCAATTCTGCGCATTCGTCTCCTCGTTGTCAGCATGTTAAGTGTTCAGTAAAATGGCCATAACATTTGATCACACCATTGGATTTCCTTCAAATCACCTTCAAATTAAAGACAACTCTTGTGGCTATCTTGGGTCAAAATGTCAGCTCGATCCATCGGTAAGAAGTTTATCAGACAAGGCCAAACTTTTGACACTTCAGCACGATTCTACATTCCAAATATCCGTTTTTGGGACAAATTATTCTGTTTCTCTCCAAAACAACTTAAAACCTGTAAAAACACTAAGGAACACCAAAATACTCCAAAAAGGAACAAATACTTATCAAAACACCATTTTTCTCGAATAAAACACTAGTAAGACTCATAAAATACGAATACATCAAATCCCACAGACTTAAATCTTTTCTTGTCCTAGAGTAAAGGAAACGAAGATTAAGGCTATGGGAAAAGATGTTTGGTAACCAAATGGATCTTATGCTATCAGAAAACCTTACTCTGCACTACTTTCGCTAACCATAGAGACTTAGAAGTTAGAAACGTTTTCCCCAAGAACCTCTACATGACCTTCCAAGCTCATCCATACTCTAAAATCTGAACCTGCAAACTTCAACATTCAGGTTAATAAATCTTTACATTCATTCAAGATAAGCGTGAAACTTTTTCACCAAAGAACTTGTAATCAGGAATTCAGGCAAGGTATTCAAGGCTTTTAGTGATGAGGTTCAGAGTGTTTCGGGTATCAGAAACTGCACCAAAATGCAAGACATTATGCAAATTTACAGGAGAGAAAGAGTATATTGATATCCACGTCCCCTAATTACCCAAGTACAAACCACCAATCAAAAAGTAAACCAAATACGTGCATTCTTTAGGTGCGAATCCAATCAGCAAAATAATATGCAAGTGCTAATTTCTAAACCAGATATGAAGAAAAGGAAAGCAATTTTTGTTTGTTTTTTTTGTTTGTTTTCTTTTTCGATTTTTTTTTATATACAAACGAGAATCTGGTAGAAATTAGCAATACAACGACGTTTTTAAATTTTAAAACACCCATACAGCATGAAGAAATGCAACATATCCATCTAAACCTCTAAAACACCAAACACCGAAGAATCAGACACTCATGATCGTGTCTAAACCACCTAAATTGTTGAATGCTACCAAAGCAATTAAAAGGATCATGTCTATCCTATTCTCTCCATTGTTTTTACACATGTGTGCATATAAGATCAAAAGGAAATGCATGAAGATACAAGGTGATAAGGTAAGGGTATGGTGCTAGACTAAAGATGAGTCTGGTCACTCAGGATTACCGAAAAGAATGGTTGAAAAATTGGGATGTAAAACGGAATGATGGGTTTGATTCCACATTTCAAGTTCCTGAAACAAAGCAATTAAGTTCATTAGTAGGCCAAATAAAATAGAGTTAATAACATTTCAGAAAAAAATATGAGTTCCAATGATTTCTGGTGGAGAGTTTTGTCAAGAGTTATTCCGGTTTGCCTGCGCTAAAAGTCCAAATGAAATGGGCAACGATAATATAAATAAAGTGCAATGCGCTGAGATAATAGTCTGAAATCATCATGCAGTATAAACAATCCATAAACTGACTCGATAAAAACATCAAAATGACTCAACCATCACACCAAAAAAAAGCATAAGTGACCTCCACCAGACTTATCTCACACCGTCTCGGTGTGCAAAAAATCCAAAGAAGGGGTAAGTAGCAAATAACAAGAAAAATAAAATCAAGATGAAAAGACGTTCATTTATGCGCATTCGTCTCCTCGTTGGCAACATGACAAGTGTTCAGTAAAATGGTCATAACATTTGATCGCACTGTTGGATGTCCTTCAAATCACCTTCAAATTAAAGACAACTCTTGTGGATATCTTTTGTCAAAAGGTCAGCTCGATCCAACAGTAGGAAATTTGTCAAACAAGGCCAAACTTCTGACACTTCAGCTTGATTCTGCATTCCAAATATCCGTTTTTGGCACAAATTATTCAGTTTCTCTGCAAAGAAACTTAAAACCTGTAAAACCACTAAAGAGCACCAAAATACTCCAAAAAGAATCAATACTTATCAAAACACCATTTTTCTCGAATAAAACACTACTAAGAACTCATAAAATACGAATATATCAAATCCTACAGAAATGAATCTTTGCTTGTCCTAGAGTAAAGAAAACGAAGATTAAGCCTACGGGAAAAGAAATTTGGAAACCAACTGAATCTTATGCTATCAGAAAACCTTACTCTGCACTACTTTCACTAACCATATAGACTTGGAACAGTTAGAACATTCTCCCCAAGATTCTCTGCATGACCTCTCAAGCCCATCCATACTCTAAAATCTGAACCTGCTAACTGAGCATTCATGTTAATAACTCTTTACATTCATTCAAGATAAGCGTGAAACTTTTTCACCAAAGAACTTGTATTCAGGAATTCAGGCTAGGTATTCAAGGCTTTTAGTGGTGAAGCTCAGAGTGTTTCGAGTATCAAAAACTGCACCAGGATGCAAGACATTATGCAAAATCGTCGGAGAGAAAGATTATATTGATATCCACGTCCCCTAATTACCCAAGTACAAACCACCAATCAAAAAGTAAACCAAATACGTGCACTCTTCAAGGCGAATCCAATCAACAAAATATTATGCAAGTGCTAATTTCAAAACCAGAAATGAAGAAAAAGAAAGCAATTTTTGTTTTTTTTTTTTGTTTTTATTTCTATTTTTGTTTTTTGTATTTTTTATATATAAAACGAAAATCTAGTAGAAATTTGCAATAAAACGATGTTTTTAAAATTTAAAACACCCATACAGCGTGAAGAAATGCAACATATCCATCTAAACCTCTAAAACACCCAACACCGAAGAATCATACACTCATGACCGTGTCTAAACCACCTAAATTGTTCAATCCTACCTAAGCAATTAGAAAGATCATGTCTACCCTATTCTCTCCATCGATTTTATACATGTGTGCATATAAGATCAAAAAGAAATGCATGATGATTCAAAGAGATAAGGTAAGGGTGTCTTGCCAAACTAAAGATGAGTCTGATCACTCAGGATTACTGAAAAGAATGGTAGAAAAATTGGGATGTAATCCGGAATGATGGGTTTGATTCCTGATTTTCAAGTTCCTGGATCTAAGCAATTAAGTTCATTAGTAGGCCAAATAAAATAGAGTTAATAACATTTTAGATAAAAGTATGACTTCCAGAGATTTCTGGTCGGGAGTTTGGTCATGAGTTATTCCGGTTTACCTGCGCTAAAAGTCCAAATGAATTGGTCAATGAGAATATAAATAAAGTGCAATGCGCAGAGATAATAGTCTGAAATCATCATGAAGCATAAACAATCCATAAACTGACTTGATAAAAACATCAAAATGATTCAAACATCACACACCAATAGAAAAACAAAAGCATAAGTGACCTCCCCCAGACTTATCTCACACCGTCTCGGTGTGAAAAAAATCAAAAGAAGGGTTAAGTAGCAAATAACAAGAAAAATAAAATCAAGATGAAAATATGTTCATTTCTGCACATTCGTCTCCTCATTGTTAGCATGGCAAGTTTTCAGTAAAATGGCCATAACATTTGATCAAACGGTTGGATTTCCTTCAAATCACCTTCAAAGTAAAGAGAACTCTTGTGGCTATCTTGTGTCAAAATTTCACCTCGATCCAACGGTGGAAAGTTTTTCAAACGAGGCTAAACATCTGACACTTCAGCATGATTCTTCATTCCAAATATCCATTTGTGGCCCAAATTATTCTGATCCTCTCCAAAGCAACTTAAAACCTGTAAAAACACAAAAGAGCACCAACAGACTAAAAATAATACATATCAAAGCACATTTTTTCTCGAATAAAATAGTTGTAAGAACTCATAAAATACGAATACATTAGCAACCCAGTAGGTAGTTTTCTCTTTCATTTTTACCTAGTTTTGTAGTATTTTACGTTCTTGATTTTTGGTTTTTGTTGCTTTTGACATTTTGTGTTTGTTTAGCTTTGTTATTGTAGAAAACAGGAACATCTATACAGAAGGACAGGGACCGATCGATCTTTGTCCCCGGATCGATCGATCCGTGTCTAATTTCATGCCAAAACATAAGGACTAGGATCGATCGGTCCTTGTCCCAAGATCGATAGATCCTTATCCCAATTACACAATATATATCGCGACTTACTATGATTTCGTAAAATCTAATGTTATGGATAGACGAAAGACAAGAGAGGCTCCGCAGACGCATAATCCATCTAGCTCGCTTCTACACCATCGGTTTAAGAGGAGTGATCTCAACACATCCTGCCAACCGTCCGGTTACTAAGGAGTGGGACACATATGACTCGCATTTTCTAAAGGACTTCGAACACATCACATTCCCGATGACTCGAGTCGTTGATGACAACCGCCTGGAGGCTTTTGGTATTCGACAGGACTTTTATGCTCTCTTTGATAGGATGGGACACCGAGGCTTGTTGGAGCTTCAGAAGCATTTCTACCCCGAGTTGTGTCGGGAGTTTCAAGCTTCTGGACACTGTGTCTATCCGAATTAGGACAACCCGATGGCTGATCAGGGCCTGGCTAGAGTATTTGGTTTTGCGCAGGGCTGATGTATTTGGGTACCAACTTTGTCGAGGTCCAGTGAGTTTTGGGACTTTATTGCTGCTGGGCCATTTGTCTCTCGGAGCGCAAACCAGTTGCGTATCCGTAGTCCTGTCCTTTGCCTCACAGTCAAGGTTCTTAGCTCACACATTTACACCAAGTCTATTCAGGCTATTATGACCAACGACAAGTTAGGTCTTCTTTTTTATTGCCGTGGAACATGGCTGCAATGGTTGCTGACAAATTTGTCTTCTTCAAGGTGGTGGCTTCTGAGAAGAATTCTTTTTCTGCGGGACCTCTCTTTTTATCTGACTTCTGCAGTTTGTAAGGTTCGACTTCACTGGACACCAGAGAGTTGAGTTCAAGCTCCCCAAGCAGACTATGATATTTCAGGATAAAAGACCTGACTATGCCTTCCTCGATGGGAAGCATCTTGTTGATTGTGCCATTCTAGCTTCCCCCTGGAAGCATTATCTTGACCGCTCGAGATCGTTCATCTATCACTTCCAGGACCGCCAGCTGAGGTCTCTCTACATCGAGCTGCGATGTCCGGACTTGACATCTCTAGCTGATTCATCAAGAGTTGAGTTTCTACCTCCTGCGGAGCGTCTTTTTCCCTGTCTCCCTTCTTTCAAGAAGGGTTCTTCAGGTCCTGCTGGGGATCGTGTTGCTGATGATTCTGATTATGAGGCTCATATGCCTCTACCTGTTGCACCTACTAATCCTGAGATTGCGGAGCTATTTCCGGAGGATATCTATACCTATGAGCTTGACCCACCACCGCGTCCTTCTGCAACTGCTGCGGAGTTCAGAGTTTGGACCATTCAGAGTCATCAGAGGACAAGCTCTCTCATGTTACGTTTCGCTTGAGGAATCTCTAGGATAGGGAGGTTACTTTCTTTTTCTCCTAGTAGGTCTGTTCGTGAGGATCGTATTAGTCGCAGAGTGCCACCTGATCCTGCAGCTGTTGCAGATGATGATAACGAGGAGACTGAGAGTGAGGACTCTGATGAGGAGGAGACTTAGGAGGTTCGCGCGGCTCTTGCGCAAGAGGTGGCCAGACAGAGCAAGGAGCGCTCCAAGAGGAGAGCAGACTACACCACCGGAGATGCAGGCAGGCGCTTGATGTGTTCATAATTTAACACATATTTAACATCATTTAGTATGTGTTTTAGTTGCACTTAGGTTGTTGATGGCTCAGGTTTTCACCCAAGAAATCATTGCAAGCGTACAATTAAGTACANGTTGTAGTGGTTCGGGTATCGAATCCACAAAGACCAACGTGTACAAAGAACTATTAGACCAAATACGGGCTAAGGCGGAAAAGAGATGATTGGTAAAGGAATCTAATTTCGAAAGCAAGAAAGAAAGCAAGTAAACAAGAGTTGTAAAGCGATTTGGGGAAGACGCTAGGCATAGGGTGTTCTCAGGGAATTCATTTCATCAGGATTATAAATTGTTAAGGGGGAAACATTTAAGAACCATCTCAACTTAATTCACAAAGTTATAATTAACCTACTGTCGCAGCGCTAATTATCTATGCTAAAGGATCCTAGACACTAACTCTCGTTGAGTTTCGAATCCTAAGCATGCATTCTAAGCAAGATTGATTTGCTCACAAAGCGCAATAACAACAACTGTCGTTGGTTAAAGAAACTTTGCTCACTAAATATCATGTTCAGGAATTCAAGAAATCACTTTTGGTGTATTGAAATTCCTAGATATCATGAACTAGGTGATCAAGCCAATTCAAGCACTAAGCATAGAGAAAAGCAAAGATCTAAAGTTAATTCCCCAATCTAACAACCTAATAATCACTAAATCATGAAATCCCTTTTCGAGAAACCCTAAACCCAACTAAAGATCTACTCACAAATAGCAATCAAATCAACACAAGACAAATTGGAGAAAGAAATATTGTATTGAATTGAATAACAAAAAGTAGAGATAGAAAATCTTCTCCAAAAACGCAGTACGGTAGAGTCTGATCTCTCTCAAAGGATTACAAAGCTCTCAAAAGTCTGCTCTGATATAGAAAATAACATAACTGAAAAGAAAACTCGAGTCTAGGTTTTAGGTAAACATCCCGGTTCGTTTTAATCTTCGGTTTGTGTTTTCAGGTCTGGTCCGAAATCGGGACAAG
>OVAN01001320.1:0-42332 GCA_900406275.1 Anastatica hierochuntica | reverse complement strand
ATTTCAAAAGAGCATATAAGAGATGGAAGTTTCTTATGACTTCTACTGGTACAACGGTTGATCCGGAGACGTCGATGATTTATGCATCCAATGAATGGTGGGATGCTCGTGAATCGGTAATAATATTTTTTAATTATATTATTAATTAAATATAAAAATTTTACACGTATACGATTTTTATACATATCATTTTTTACTAGGGTTGTAAAATAACAAGATCGTTTAAACGACAATCGCCACAATTTTGGGATGTGATGGAACAGTGTTTTATATTACATGATGTTTATTCACAACATCAACAGTCCTCACGCCAACGTAGACAAGAGATATTGAATGAAGGCACAGGTGAAGATGATATGCATGGTTTTTCAGACATCAATGGTGATGACATGCCTCAAAATTATGTTCTTGAAACCCAAGAAAACGAAGAAGTGTATCGTGTTAACCTTGACGATGATACACATCATTCTAATGAGTTTACTCGAGATTCAATGGAGGTTCCTCCAGGAAAAGGTGAGCAACGTGGCAGACGTGGAATTAGTTTGCAAGGCACTGTGAGACGTGGAAGCAGTTCGCATAAGTCTGGTGTTGGCTCTGGAACTAATGTTGGAAGCAGTTCAAGAGGTAGTTGGAGAAGACAATCATTTGAGACTACAATACAAGACACAATTAACGGCTACAAAGAATTTTAGCGACAAAGTTTGCATCAATTTTGCCCAGGTGCTTTTGATCAAGATGATTATGATGAATTTAAAAAAGCAGAACAAATATTCCTTGATTTAGAGCTTCCGAAATTCACGAAATTTTATTGGGCGTGCATTAATGAACTTAAAGAGCTTTTTTGGAGAAAATATTTCATAGATATATCTACAAGCAACAGGGAGGATAAACTGCAACTACTTGAAGCTATGACTGGTGTATCACGAAACAACGAGGATGTGCCAAAACAATCGGGTTCTGGCTAGTTATTTGGGAGTCCACATTCTGGAGGTCTATCATCTGGCAGTCCATCTTCAGTGGGTAATAGTTCAAGGGGAAATAGTTTTCAATATTGGGGTGCACCACCAAATCCTCAACATTGGGGCACACTCCCAAATGCTCCACACTGGGGCACACTCCCAAATGCTCAACAGTGGGGTACACCCCTAAATGCTCAACAGTGGGGTACACCACCGAATCCTCAACAGTGGGGCTTACCTCCAAATGGTTTATATTGGAACACACACCCAAATGCTCAACAATGGGGTGCACCACCAAATTTTCAACAATGGAGCACTTCGCAAAATGTTTATGCAGGACAATATTCGTCAGATCTACATCAAGGCGACTCTTCTGGAATAACACCAACGAATGTCCAATTGGGATTTGCAGTAGAAAATCAAGAGGAAAATCCAGAGAATACTAGACAAAACACTCACCATGGAACATCACCCACCAACGATTTCACTAATTATTTTGAATCTGGAAACACTTCACATACTCGTGGTAGACATAGAGGATTATTTAATATTTGGAGTACCTCAAAAGAACCAAATATAAGTATGAATGAAAGTCATCAGAGTGGTTCAAGAGATGATGATTAGCTAATGATTGTCATGGTTTAATGTTTTTATAAAATTTTCTTTTTAATAATTTCGGTGTGTTTATGCATTTTTATTATTTTTATTATTGTTTCACATAATTTTATATATTCATAATGATATATTCTATTTTGTGTTTTTAAATGTACAGGCTTTTCGTATATGTCAATTGCGTTCACAAGGCATCCAAATGCTAAGTTATGAAGATAGAATCGAGTTATGGAATTTAGCAAATGAGCAATTTGAGGAGTTAATAATTCCACCAGCTTTGAATTATTATGATCGATATTTTCATAGAGCACCTGCTCAGACAGATGTAGGTTTGGGGTGGAGAAATATTTGGTGTCGACTCCAACAAGATGATGTTGCTTGTCTTCAACTACTACGAATGTCACTTCCGTGTTTCACAACACTGTGTAACATGCTACAAACAAATTATGGTCTACAACCAATATCTAATGTAAGCATTGAAGAAAGTGTGGCAATGTTTTTTCGGATATGCGGGCACAATAAAGTTCAAAGAGATGTCGGATTGAGATTTTGACGAAACCAAGAAACCGTGAAGAGAAAATTTAAGGAAGTTCTTAAAGCAACTGAATTACTTGCATGCGACTATGTTAGAACTCCAACAAGACAAGAACTATACAAAATTCCTGAAAGACTTCAAGTACATCCAAAATATTATCCATGTTTTAGCGGATTCGTCGGAACTATGGATGGGACTCATGTTTGTGTAAAAGTATCACCTCAATTACAAGGAATGTATTGGAATCGACACAATAATACATCATTGAATATCATGGCAATTTGTGATCTGAATATGTTATTCACATATATTTGGAATGGAGCCCTAGGATCTTGTCATGACATAGCCATTCTAACAATAGCACAAAAAAGCGATCCTAAATTTCCGCTGCCTCCGATGGATAAGTATTATGTCGTTGATTCGAGTTATCCAAATAGGCAAAGATTTTTAACTCCCTATAAGTCAACACAGAATAATGTTGTGAGATATCATATGTCGCAGTTCAACGATGGGCCTCCTGCACGTAGGAAACAAGAACTATTTAATCGATATCATGCGTCTTTACGTTCGGTTACCGAGAGAACGTTTGGAGTTTCGAAAAAAAAAGAGGATTCTTTGTGATTTTCCAATATATAGTATTGACGTGCAAAAAAGGGTGATAATGGCTACTATGGGACTACATAATTTTATAAAAGTTTCAAACTTTTCGGATGCAGACTTTGCAGAAGTAATGGCTGAGACAGGAGGAAGCAACACATATTGCGAGAATGATCATGATGATTTGGATGATATGAAAACAACCGAGGTAGCAAATGGAGGACATATGTCGCAAATAAGAGATAATATTGCAAATATGTTATGGGAAAATCAATAAACTAAGAATATTTTGTTGGTGTTATATATTTTTAGTCCATAAATAATATGTAATATTATTTTATAAATAAAATAAAATAAGATTTTAATTTATAATTGTATCATTAATTTATTTTAATTTTTAAAATATACTTGTATTATATGTATCTCGCACTGTTTAGTTTTACCATTCAAATCGTTGTCTCGCACAGCATGTTACTTTTGTTATCATTCACATACTGTTGTAAACCACTTATTTTACATGAACCGCAGTTGTCCCGCAGTATGCGTTTCTCTCGTTCAAACCGCACTCAAATCGCACCGTACTATCCAATCTGCTTGTCCCGCACCGCCCAATCCATTGTCACCATTCCGAGCCTTAATGTTTTTATAAAGCCCCAATTAAATGTGGGCATAACTTCGTGAGCAAGTTACATGAACTGGTTTTTTTTTTTGGTCGAAATTCTTGGATAAAGATTTAGAGCAAGAAAGCCACGTACACAACAAGCGCCTGACACGTGGGACTATATGACACGTGGAAGTCCGTAACAGAGATACAGAGGACACAGCTACACAAGTGATTCGGCTATGCGTCTTTCTTCTCTGTCTCTCTCTCTCTCTAGTCTCTCTGTATAAAGACTATCAACAAGCTCCTCAATTTTTTTCACAGAATCAATTTGGTTGCAGAAAAGGGAAAAAAGAGAAAGGCCAAAGCCACATCAAAGATAATGGATTCGCAAGGGCAGTTACATCGCACTTATGGTCAGCATAAAACAGAGGAACCAATTAAGATTCACCATCCAGGTATTGCCAAAGCCATATTCATTCTAATTTCATTTGTTACAAAGCCTGATGAAATTTTCTATGCAGAGGAAGAAGAGCATCATGAGAAAGGGCCAGCAAAAGTTCTCAAGAAAGTGAAGGAAAAAGCAAAGAAAATCAAGAACTCTCTTACTAAACATGGACATGGTCATGAACACGAACGTCATGGTGGTGAACACATACCGGGCGACTACGATCTAGACGAGGAAGACGATGATGATGATGATGACGGTGTACCAGGTTGTCCGTCCTTTACTTCAATTTTTTAGTTCTAACGGTTAACGTTTTGGTATTAAAGGTTTGCTGGATTTGTCTCTGACAGCACGAGGAAAAGCTCACATTCCGGTGGAGGAGGAGATAGTTCCTCCAGGAACTAACGTTTTCCCGGTCGTGTCCTCTTCACACACTAAACCCTCCGAGCCAATCAGAGGAGTGGAACAATCACGAGGTCCCAATCCATTTCATGAACACCAAATACTGCCTCCTCCGGTAAGACCCGCCGGTGTACCGGAAAGAGAAGGGAGAAGAGGGGTTGCTACTCTGACTCCACATAACACGCCGGTGTCTTCGTTCTCCACGACGGAAGAAGTCACGAGAACGTTTGTTCCCGGTGAACACGACCAACGTAGAGTTCATATGGAGAGACCCAGAGGATTGGAGGAAGATCCGGCGGCTTATGGTCATAGTGGGATGTCGAATTATCAATCCAAAGTTACTGATCCCACCGGAGAAGGTAAAAACTTTGAGGATTCTTATTTAGGGTTTCAGTTTTTTTTTAATCCGTTTGTCTTCTCTGTATCATAGCTGCCGGAGAAATAGGAGCAGCACCCACTGTCGCGGCTCTTGGGAGAATGAAAGGAACAGGTGAAGATGAACAATTAGGGTTTGGAAGAGATTTGCCGGAGAGAAGCCATGGTCATGGGCTCGATTTGAAATCGGGATCTGAAATGGGGAAACACTTGCCGCCGGGAAACATTGGATCTGGATTTGGGAAAGAGATTCCGGTGAGGAGTCATGAATCTGATGTGGGCCTTCAAGGTTTTGATTCGAGAGCTCAAGAGAGGGAAGATGAAATGCAGCATCCGGATCAGAGTAGCTACACCGATAAGATCGTGTCGGTGACTTCGGCCGTAGCTGATAAAGCTGTAGCGGCGAAGAACGCCGTCGCTTCGAAGCTGGGATACTCCGGGGAAGGTGACGATGGCCACGAGATTCGTATAGAAGGAGAGCAAAATCCTCCGAGCTCGGGTGGTGGATACGGGGATAAGGTTGTTGGTATGGTGGCTCCGGTTTACGAGAAGGTCAAAGAGACAGGAGCCAGCGTGTTAACGAAATTGCCTCTCTCCGGCGGAGGGGGAACCGGTACGGAGACAGAGAGACAGCAAGGACAGGACAAGGGCGTGTCGGCTAAAGAATATGTGACGGAGAAACTGAATCCGGGAGAGGAAGACAAGGCTTTATCAGAGCTGGTCACCGAGAAACTTCACCTCGGAGGCGGAGGGGAAAACACTACGGAAACGCCGGGAAAAAGGGTGACAGTGACGCAATCCGTGGAGGTGGAGAAAAGGCTAGGAGGATTCACCGATCAGCAATCGGGAGAGGCGAGAAAACACGGGGAAGCGTATGCGGAGGAAGGCGAAGGAGGGATGGTTGATAAATTGAAAGGAGCTGTTACTTCGTGGATCACTGGTACGACCAATGAAGTAACACAGAAGTCTACAGAGTCTGTTCAAGACTCTTCCGCCGCACTTGGCTCAACCGTTGGTAATGCTCATTTTCCTTTTTATCTCTTTGCGATTAAAAATAGCCTCAGTGGCTTCTTTTGCCGTTGCATTGACTTTAGATTGGTGTACTGGTTAGGGAATATGGGAATGTCCGGTTCGGGAGCAGATGGAGCGGGCCAACACAGCGGTGGCAAGAGTGGCTCTGTGCCTGTTCAGAAGAGGTTCCAAGAGACTGGAAACTAAGATTTGCTTCTTCTTTTCTTCAATGTATGGTTTTGTTAATGCTTTGTATTTCAATGTGTGTGGTTTGATGATCAAACTTTGTCCATGTCCTTATTTTGTTGTATCAACTACTGTTATGTAAAAGTATATGAATAGCCCGGATTAATAATTCCTTAAACACTCGGATATGTCCACAACCGATAATTTACATAGCATACATTAAACCTTGTGTGATGTTACACAACAAGTTTGCTTGAGAAGTTATACAAGCAAAAGCTACATTGTTTAAACTTCTCCCAAAGGGAAGTACAAAAAGCCAATTACATTTTCATAACAAAGTGTTTTAATAAACACAAGTGAAAAGGGATGAGATGGTGAAGGATCCATTTCTTAACCAAGAAAATAAAAAAATTACGTAATTTGAAAGAGTTTTAAATCATTTTTGAGAATTATGAGAAATACGAAAGATGATAATGTATATAGATGCTTGAAAGAGAAAGTAAAAGATCTAGAGAGCTCGGCTTTTGACAATGTCAAAGCTCATTTCGCTAGGATCAGTAGCTTGTAACTCCACCTGAATGCCATCCAATTCTCTCTTGAATCTATCCTTGGAGCTTGCATACACCATCTTCATCCTCACTCTTGATGAATCTGGTGACCTATCATCATCATCCAACAAGTCTAATACATATAAGCACACTTGATTCTCCATGGCATACTTAAAAGGCTTAAAGCCTAGAACATTATATCAACAAGTTCAAATTTTTTTTGCTTTAAAAAAAGGACGTTGTGTAGACTATTCTATTCTATTCTATTGAGTTTGCATTACTAGTCTTTTAAGTGGTTTAGATATTATTTAACCTTAACAGATTTATATTTTATGATATAAATTACTTTAAATATCAATTTAAGGAGGATTAGCGTACCAAGCTATGAAGAAGATCTTGCTCTTCTGGCAATTTTCATTGGTGGTGAAATCGAGATCATAAACCGCATAGCGGCACTCATCAGCAGGAAGGGAGGCGGTAAAATCATCGTAAGTCTCCTGCGGTTTTCCTAATTTTTCAACCACCACTTGCTGTCCGTCTATCCTGAATATTATGAACCGATAGTTTCTTTTCGACTTTAGCTCCAAAAATTTCAGCTTGCACTCGTCCTCGACTGCCATCCCCGATGTCGCGTTCGCCTTTTCATTCAATCGGTCACCAATGTATTTCCAGGACATTAGTTAGGAGAACATATACATTTTCGTATAACGTAAAAATATTTGTAGTTTATACCAAAGTTAACTATGTTTCTCGTCCCTTATTCCATAGGTGAAAGCGTGTGTTATATATGTGTTACATTAGTAATAAATCTTAGTCTAGAATATCTTGGGCTATCAAGCTAAAATGATTGACTTATGAATTAAATTGGCATAAACTATACAAACAAATGAGAAACAAGTCAGTAACATATCAAAATCGAGAAATTAACATCTAATTAGCATATGATTAGACAATCTTGAATCCAAACTCTTTAAAAAAACTCATTAGGTCTACGAGACATACATATTTTCTATTTAAATTCTGATCTTCTATATCAAAATCCGAGCTGATTTTGCAACGAATACAATCACTAATTTAGAAAGCAATCGCACTGATTCCCTGCTAGGCCATTGTTTATATAAAAGCAACAACCCTAATGAGTTTATTACAAGAACAAGAGAAGAGAGCAAACCATTGCTTTTGTTTTAGTTTCTATGGTAAGAAAACTTTGATGAGGAAGAGAGATTTGTTGCCTTTGTGTGAATATTGTCTCCCTTTCGAAAAGAGGAAAATGAGAGTGGAGTTTGTGAGGAGAAATAAGGAAGAAGATAATCCTAAATTTGTTTGTGTGAAGAGGATCGAGACGAACTCGGACAACTATATTAATCTTTGTTATTACTGGTCTCTGATCTGTTTTTGTTATCACACCACATATTCTTCTTCTCCTTTATTCACAAACCTTAAAAGTCGCCTAACCATCCTTGATCCCTTCTTTCATGGCATTTTCGCTCTATTTTTCGCATCAATATGTTGTAACGACATTCATAAATCATACATATGCATGCACATACGTATATAAAAATCAAACCATATAAATATTTAATTATAAAATACCTTTTTACTAGTCGAAAAAACAATTTCAAATCTAACTGAATCGAAAAACCTAATTAAAAAACTTAATTTTTTGTATAAATCAAAGATATAACTTGTGAAAATGTGACTCTAAACCGAAATAAAAACCTTACCAAACCGGAATGAACATCTCTAATTGCATAACTTTTACTCATTTTTTCTCCTTTTGGCTTTTTCTAATGCATATATGACATCAAATACTTGTGAACATACCAATATGAAAAAAAAAACCTAGAATAACAAATAAAGGGAATCCAACATTTTTTTACCAAAAAAAAAGAAGAATATCCAAATTTAGTGAAACATATTAATTATTTTTGGTAAGTGTTTGAAACCTTGGCATATTTCAATTTACTTTGACATATAAACTTCAGATGTCACAACTTCTTAAACGACGTCGTTGTCAAAAATGCATCTTCGTCGTGTTCATCGGATAGTTTGTTGAAAGTTCCTGAGATTCTCAATTCTGCTATGCGACAACAGTAACACTGGAGCAATGGCTTCTCTTAGCCGAACCTTCCTTATTCTGATTATTATGTCTTCTTCTTCTCCTTTCTGCTCCGGTGGCAGGTGAATTTCTAAATCCCTCATCTAGCAATAATGATCACCGATCCTTTAGGCTTCTTTCTAATTTTCGATCTTCCTTCATCTCTCTCTGATTCTACAAACAATGGGTTTGGGAGAATGTTAATCTCACAATCAAGCTTCGTTAGCTTTTTTTTAATTTACTGTTGCAATATCTCAATTTTTTGGTTCGCTAGAGATTGATGCATCATCAATTCATCATCCTTTTCGTTTTGATTCTCGGGATTGTCACTTTTCAGCAGTCGAAAGGAACTCCGAGATAAAGAAGATGTTGGTAAGACTTATACAAAGTCGAGTTATGTATTTGGATCTAAATCTGTGGACCCAAGACGTGTTCTTCAACTTTCATGGCAACCAAGGTCAGGTACTTTTTTGATGTATATCTTCTTCAAGCATATCATTGATCAAAGTTTATACACAGTCTGCAACATAGGAATGTTCCAGTTGTTTTGAGTTTTGAGATTGTGAAGCCTATTTGGTGTTCACAGGGTCTTTCTTTACCGTGGATTCTTGTTAGAGGAAGAGTGTGATCATTTGATATCTCTGGTTAATTTCTAATCCATCCCAGGTTTGAGATTTGTTCATACTTTGTTCTTTGTGTAATGGTTGTGTCTTTTTTTTTTGTAGAGAAAGAAAACTTCAGATGTTAAAGACTCAGGGGATGCTGTTGATGGAAACACTCAGCTTGCAAGTTCTGGGTATGTTTTAGATGTGACGGTAAGTTCTTAGTATTCTTGAAGTTTGCAGATACCAAAGACATCTTTTATTCTTGTTCCTGAAACACACAAACACAATGTGGTAAAGACGCTTAGTGTTCTTGACATAGACTCTAAGATGCATGCTTGTAGTTTTCTATCACTACCTTTCTCATGCATCATTATCTTGTTTATGGAGTCACCAGAGATGATTTCGCACCATGTAAAGTTAGAAAGTCCGGATGTCAATCCTAGTATAGCAGTTTCCACCTTGGTTGCTCAAAATGGCGATATCAATGTTTTCTTCTATTTCTTATTTTGTTATAATTTTGGATAAACTAGGATCCAATTGTTGCTGGGATTGAAGAAAGAATTTCGGCCTGGACTTTCCTCCCAAGAGGTACTTAAATAATACTAAGCTTTTCGATCTATGGAGACTCTGGGATTGCTCTTGGAAGCCCTCTTCTGTTGAGTTAGGTTTGTAACATGCTGGCTTTTGTTTCTCTCTTGGCGCACATATTTCAGAAAACAGCGGCTCTATCAAGGTAAGAAGTTACACTTCTGAGCCATTAGGAAAGAAGTTGGATTACTTTGGAGAGGAATCTAGCTCGGTATCGCATGAATATTTGCTGGCAACCATCATTCTCTACATCTCAAACACAACTCAAGGCGGAGAGCTTCTATTCCCAAAATCAGAGGTAAGTAAGTAATAACAAATAAGAGTCTATTTGGCCCAACACAAATGAACATTAAATTCATTTTTCTCTATTTTATTTGCTTCAGGTGAAATCCAAAAAGAGTTGGTCCGACTGTTCAGAGACGGGTAACAACATCTTAAGACCGTTAAAAGGAAACGCGGTTTTGTTCTTCTCCAAACACTTGAACGCATCTTTGGACCAGACGAGCACTCATTTTAGATGCCCTGTGCTAAAAGGGGAACTGATGGTGGCTACAAAACTGATATACGCGAAGAAACAAACGAGAAACAACGATGAGAATATCGAAGAATGCAGCGATGAAGATGAGAGCTGTCCACGATGGGCTGAGCTTGGAGAGTGCAAGAGAAACCCTGTCTATATGATTGGCTCTCCTGATTACTTTGGTACATGCAGAAAGAGCTGTAAAGCTTGTTGATTCTTGAAATCTTTTTTGATCATATTGAAAATAATGGTTGGTTGCTTAATTGAAACATTGCTAATACTTAACAAGTTTTTTTTTTTCTTTTGGTTGTGAATTTGTAACCATTTACTCTTGACCATAGGATAAAAAAATATATATGTAACTCACTTACTCCTGGATCACATTTATGCATGATTCACATTTGACTATCTAAAACTATTTTTCTTAGACTTCTCCTATTCGAATATTCCATCAAAACAGTGTTTTCTGAAAAAAAGAGAATAATCCATCAAATTTACCAAGGGAAGTTTTGGTTAAAAAGTTTCGGTTAAAAAGTTTCAAAAGTAGAATACTAGGTTTAGGTTATATATCATTTTGACTTTGGAAACAACAAATTGTCAAAACAAAAAAAAGGAATTATATTTAATCAGATCATCGGACCAACCAGATGTAAGTATTTTTCACGAAGCATGTATCCTAATGAATGACTTTTTCTTCCAATAAGTCTTTTTTTTGAACATCCAAAACTAATATCTTAGATGTTAAGAAATAAAACTTTGGATTATATATAAAAAGAAAATTCAGGAAAAAAAATTCTCCATAAATAATTGGTGGATTTTTATGAATTTGAAGAGCATGAGCCCCAGGGTTGTTTTGTTTCTCCGTACGCCTTTATAATTTTCTTCTCCCACATCTCTCTTTTGCCTCCACTCCGAAATTTTCTCTCTCTCTTTTTTTTATTTCTTTTTCGTCCCATCACTTTCTCTGATTTTCTCGGCGACTTTCTTTCGTGCCAAGCTGCTAAACGCTCCGTCACCTCCTCCAAAGATCGCTCTCGATTTCTCTCTTCATCCTTTCTCCGCCGCCGCCCCCGATCTGTTACTGTTGTACTGGTACGTGATCGGACTTACTCCGATTTGAATTCGTTCATCCATGTATTAATGAGATTTTTACAAACCGTCGAAAAACTTTTAGCTCTCTCCATCGTCTTTTGTTTTTTCTGTATTCAATTTCGATTTTTTTGTTTTGTTAGGTGTGGTGGGAATTTAGGCATCTGTTTCAGCGATTCTGTTGATTGAATCGAATACTGTTTCACCCTGTGTGATTGATTTATAGATTCAGTATATAGATTTCACGAGTTGTTTTTGTAAATGGCTGTTGCAGTCAAAAAAAATCGATGGAGCTGGTGAAACAAGATGGCAATGAATCTCTCGACATGCTCATCAGACGAGCTGTTGGAAAGGATCCTTTTCTTTCCTTCCCTAGACATGAAAGTAGTTCAGTTCAACTTTTTCAACTTCTCCATTCCTTAGAACGCCCAGGTAATCTCTCAAGTTCCTTGATGTTTTCATTGGAATGAATGGATCGATCTGGTGTTATGTGGACGTATAGTTTAGTTTTGGTCTTGAGAGGTTTATCACATTAGCCCATTGAGTTCTTTAGATCAAAGTGATGCTTGAATAGAATGTGGCCTGGGATATGGTACTTGAACTTTTGTTATTTGATGTTCTGTTTCGTTCCCAGGCTGGCCGTTGCTGACTCCTTTGAAGATAGAAATGCAGAAGTGTGAAAAGTGCAACAGGGAGTTTTGCTCTCCTGTAAACTACAGAAGGCATAACCGGATGCATAGACGTTTGAGAAAGCCCGTTAAGGTTTGCTTAGTCTGAACTTAACTCCTGGTTGCCTTAGTCGTTTTTCTTCAAAGTCATCTGAAGATTAGATTTACTTGTTTCCAGGATTCTGCCAAAGAGAGGGATGCGCTGGGTGTCTTTTGGAATAAGGTAGTTTTCCCTCTGGTCGTCTTATTAATTTGATTGGTTTTTCCTTTAGGTAATGATCATGTTCGATCTCTGGTTATTTTCAGCTCTCTGAAGTTGATGCAAAGGAGATTCTCTCATTAAAGAGCATGATGCTGGAGGTAGTATGATTCTGCTTTTCCTTTTTTTTGCAATATTTTCCTTTATACTCACTCATTTAAAGGGCATGGTAGCATTGCATATGTGTGTAGCCTAGCATGTTCTTCAGTCTTTCCAAAGGACCCATTTTATGAGTATCTTATTGCTTGTTTTCTTCTTTTGTGCAAGGTGTGATGCAATAATAAACATTGTTATATATGTTTACTATAATGCCATACGACCTCATGCGAGATACAGGGTTCATTTCCAAATGAATACTTTTAGTTAAAAAGCAAGGGTATACCATACCTAATTCATATACATACTCTCACAGGCATGTTGACTGTTGAGTATAGACTCCTGATTCATGCTGTCCATCTCTTGATGGCGGTTCTCTAGCATTACGTTTCATGTACCTGTATGACTAAGTTATATGCTTTATAGATGTTTCCAACTTAAGATACTTTGCTTGGATTCTTATAGGATGTTCCTGGGGCATCAGTTGAGTCAGGACTAGTGTCACTTATCGAAAAACCAGGATATACTGCTCTTCCACAATATTATCTTAGAGCAGGTTCTGAACTTTTGGTATGGATTTCATCTTTCTCTCTTGATGTTTTTTTTTTTACTTTTCTGGATAAAGTATCCTCAGTGTCCAACCTCATGGCTGATATATATTCTTGTTTATTCAGGATATTGTCAAGGCTAGACCACATAGGTTTCCAATTTCGTCTCAGGAACTTTTTAGCATTCTTGATGATGCAAGTGAAAGAACTTTCCTATGTAGCGAGGCTGCGCCCATGCAAAAATATATTTTTGATGGGGAAACTGGAAAGAATGTACTGGAGGCAAAAAATGTTGTTGCTTGCACAAGCTTCCTTCTGGAACAGCGATTGGTAAAGTTTTTCCTTAAAGGTTTCACCATTCCTTTCTAGTTGGCAAAGCAAAGTGTCTAATACAGGATATCTTTGGTTTGCACATATCCGTTACATGTAATTTATCTTTGTTTTCCTGATTTACAGATCAAAGCATGGCTTGCTGACAAAGATGCGGAAGCATTGCGGTGCCAAAATTTACTGGTCGAAGAGGAAGAAGCTGCTCGAAAAAGGTATGCACTTATCAATTGCAATATAACGTCACTTAATTCAAGATTCTCCGATTCTTAATTGATTCCCAAGTGTTGAGTTCTTATTCACTGGAATTATGCCCGGAGCAGACAAGCTGACCTCTTGGAGAGGAAGAAGAGGAAGAAGCTAAGACAGAAAGAACAGAGAGTGAAGGGTGAGAAAAAACATGCTAAGGAAGACGAGAGTACCACATCGGAGGAACAACATCCAGCTGAGTTATCAAGCCCGTTATCTGTAGCTTCAGATTCCGAGGCACAGAGATCAGATTCCATACCAGTTGAAGATTATTCATCCCTTGAGGACCCTCAAGTTTTGGAAACGGACAATGGGAGAAACGCTGAGACTCAAGCGCCAATGGTTGATAATGATGGTTTTGGCTATGGTCAAAACATGGAAAGACGAAGTGGCCGTAGGCAATTGGAAAGATCACAACAAGGAATGCTGAATGGTTTCCATGCTAATCATGCGTCAAAACTTGGAGGCATCCGAAAGAATGGAACTAGCATAGACGCAAGAGCCAATAATACTAAAGTTTGGAGCCGAAAATCTGATAACCCCAGATCGATATCACCAGATGCAGAAGTAACTCAGCTGAACCAAACAAAGAAGAGCAAAGTGTTGATTGGGTCGGTGAGTGTAACAATCAAAAACAGCTGTCTCAGCGGGGGTGAACATAACCAAACAAAATGCAGTGAAGTGGAGGGAAGAACAAAGACTGTTGAGGTGAAACCCAAATCTGAGCAATCAACTGTAAAAGTATGGAGACCAGTGAGCAGTCAGGGAAGGAAAGTCTCAACAGTCGATGAAAACGCTGGCAAACAAGATAAGAACTCAAACCCAACTGCACCCGAAGTAAAGACCGCTCATCACATAAGCTTGCAGTTCAACAACCACGAAGCAAAAGCATTTCTTGCAAAGAGTAAAGACTTTCTTTCAACTCTTCTTCCTGTTGTTTAATTTCTTAAGTTTTTTACTCAATCTGAATTGGCTTGTCAGGATGGAAAGAAGCAACCTCTGCAGATCACGTGACGTTGGTTCTGTCTCAAGAAACAGACATCGCGGGCAATAACAACAACCACGGATCCTCAAATGGTGCTACAACCACAAGAACAACTCCTAGGATGAAACCCGAAAAGGGCACGAAGGTAAAGTATGTTCCAAAACAGAGGATTCCTTGAAAAGATATTGAAACAAAAGACGACCTTAGTTCTTGACCAGAATATCATTCTTTTTAGGTATACCAAAAGTGCAGTTTTAGAGAGAGAGAGAGATCCTTGTTTTTGCTTCTAGAGAGATTTTTTCTTGATTTTAAGAGTCTTCATTCTTTTTGCTCGATAGAAAAAGATTTGATTTTGTTACTATGTTGACGTTTTTGCCATCGTGAGTGAGGGTTTAAACTTGAAAGTTGAAATGTGTAGTAATTTTATTTAGAGCTCTCTTGAGTCTCGACACTTTCGAATTTACAAACCCATAGGTTTTCAAATTGCCCTTGTTAGCTCAATATTTGGTTATCAAATTACTCAAAGATCACGAGAAGTGCATTTCTTTGAATGTTTTATATTCATTCATCCATAAACCAAAAGAGAATTCAGTATTAAATTAGATAATCTCTATATTACATGAAGCTTGTTAAAAAGAATATTATAATATATAGTCATAGATTCCTACAATGCAAAGCTATTTTATGTATATATATATATATATGAAAATGTATAGTTGTTAGACCCCAATCTCTTACCATATCACTGAATTGTTTCAAATGTTAATGAAGAAGATGAATGGCTTATTTCTGAGTTGTGTCTAGCTGAAACCAGACCGCAACACCGGAAAGAAACTCCAACTGTTCCCTGGACTGTTTTCGCCTTTTCCGACAACCTTCTCATTAGACCACCACTCTTTCTCTATCATCTCTTCTTTTGTGTTATCAAACTTGAATTCTTTGCTTGATCCCAGTGAACACGACCTTAACTTCTGACTCTGAACCGAGTCACTCCATCTGTTTGTAGGCGAAACCGCCTCGTTACCTTTTTCGTGTAAACCATCATCTAATCCTGCTCGGTTTAGCTTGCTTGCAAAACAACGTGCAACATCTTCACCAGTCAACTCGAAAGAAACTCTGTGTTCAACCGCACCATCATGCCCGTGGTCCGAATTTGCTAATGAGGCAACCTCAGAGATCTGATTATCCAAAAGGCTTGTTTCAAGAGGCGTGAGGTTTCCAGAACCCATTCTTGAAACCATCTCAGCACCATTTGGTGTCAAAGCCCCTGAACCCAACCTTGAACCTTGACCAGCAGGTGTTATGGATCCAGAACCGAATCTCGACCCCCATTTACGTGCAGTGAAGTGCTCAAAACCAAGAAACTTTGGAGGTTCCCCAATACGAAACTCGATGATGGAGCATTTACCTGGGTAAGGAGAAGATGTACCCGAGTTCGAGATCACTGAGCCAGGGGAGATTAGATTACCACCAGGACTTCCCGGATACACTTGATGAGACTGAAACTCGTAGTGCGCAGCTGAAAACTTTTGATTAATTCCCTCACTGTTCCTCAGTGAGGATGTGAGTAACTGAGCAAAAGGCACTTCAGGGGAAGAAGGTGTTGTAGATTCTGGTGGTGGCGTGAATGGAGCAGTGGATGGTTCTGTTGTGAAAGCAGAGAACACAGGAGGCGTTACAGGTTGAGTTTCATGAGCATAAGGTCCAATGACAAAAGCTGAAGGCGGTTCGTTTCTCGAGCAAAGTAGACCACCAGGACCAGGAGGAGTGTGAGACAAAGATGGAGGACCTGATTGAAGAAATGATGCAGGAGATGAAGGTGGAGCTATAAAGGGAAATAGAATCGAACTTGAATTGGTGGAAGATGTTTGAACAGGAGCCACAGGGAGTGATCCTGATGCAACCGGTTCGGGTACAAGCACGGCGTGACCGATCCGCTTATTGTTCTTTTGTGATCCAAAACAACAGTACAAGCTCCAACAACTTCCCCATCTTTTCTTCTGATTATTTCAAAAGGATACAAAAACATTCTTGATCAATCCAAAAGGCTATAATTACTAGATTCTTGATCTTGAGTCTTTTTATTTATCAAGAACACAAAAGATTCTTGATCAAAGGCTACTATAGATTCTTGATCTGAGTTTTTCTTTTTATCAAGAACACAATGATAATTCTTGTTACTGATCAAGCAAAAATTACATCAATATTTTTAGCTCATCGATTCCATGAGAACCTATTGTCTGATTGATCAATAAAAGTGTGACATTTTTAAAAATAATATTTACACTTGGCAAAAAAAAAGGGGAAAAACAAACAAGAAAGAAGGTCATAGTTACCTGAACCGACGACGATGGTTGAAGTCGAGACTCGGCGGAGACGATGGCAGAAGCGGCGGCGTTCACCGTGTCTACACTAGTGTTGACGTTTCTCATTATATATCAAGACTTGTTGGATTCACCAAAGACTTAACATCAAGAAATTTTGCAAAACAACTTTGGTTATATCTGTCTCACGCACACACAGAGCAAGTAACGAGGTAGAGATTTATTAATCCAGGTAAAATCAAAAATAAAAAGTTGAGAAAGGGAACAAAGAGAGAATGAATAAATAAGCACAAAATTATAATGAAGATGAAGAAGATGAAGCCTCTCTCTTTCTCTCACCGGTCGTTATCTTTCATTCAATTTCCCACGAGATATCGCCACATCATCAGAATAGACGGTTCGGACCCACGCGCTTCCAATTTTTTTTTTTATTTCTTTTCTTTTCTTTTAAAAAAGTTATTATCGTAACGTTTAATATATTAGATCATGCTAAAAATAATTGCGGAATGAAAATACTAAAAGGATATATTCACTCCATTTCATTTTATGTAAAAAATTTGGATTTTTGGGATTTCATTTTGAGGGTGACAAATCTTCAAAATAAGGGAGAGTGGTTGCACCACCACTGCATCCATCTCATCTAACCAGGGTTCGAACCCTACACCTGTCTTTTGTGAGAGGAACTATTTGCCACTAGACTATGATGACAAAAAAAAATGGTTTTGAGGATCAAATATTCCAAAAGGAAACTTCAAATTTATCTCTAAAATTGTTTGTATTTTGTCTTATAGTCCTTAACTAATATAATATTTAGTTAACAACAAACCTAACAACAAATTAAATATTTTTGTTAACAACAAACATTAAATATTTTTGTTTAATTTTATGTAATAATAAAAATTATAAAGATATTATTAAAGATGATATTATGATAGAAAATTATATAACAACAAAATATGATAAATAAATAAATACTAGTAAATTTTTAGGAGAGGTGCATAATTGTAAGGACCAAAAAAGAAAAGTGAATAGTGTTTTGAGGTTTTAAGATCATCTCCAACCCTACTCTATTTTTTACTCTATAATCGAGTTAAATGTAATTTGGAGTAAGAAATGCTCCAACCTCACTCTATTTTCCACTCCATAATAGGATAAAATGTGGGTTTACTCCATAAATAGAGTAATACATTTTTTTGTTCATTACTCCATTTTTCAAATTGAGTAGTGTTGGACTAAAATTCAAATCCATTATGGAGTTACTCTATTTTGGAGGAAAAATAGAGTTTTACATTGGAGATGCCCTAAGTGCCATTTTGGAGAACAAAAAACCTCAAATTTGAGGTTTTGAGGGTCCTTTTGGAGAACAAAAAACCTCAAATTTGAGGTTTTGAGGGTCATTTTGGAGATGCTCTAAGAGACTCCCTCTCTTTTATTTTTTATTAATATTTTGCTAAGATACTTATGGAAAGAAACCTCCAATGAGAGCATCTCCAAAAAGAATTCAAAACCTCAAATATTACACAAACTAAAATATATACTACGATACTAATAATCAGATAAATCTGAATCTGAACCTCCAAGATTACCAAAATATTGTTTATAAAAATTTGGTGCAACCGGAGGTTGTTGTTGTTGCTTATCTTCCTCCGATAAAAAATGAAGAGATTCATTTATCTATTTGAAATGCACGATCATATATGAGAGCATTTTGAAAATAATTGTATTGAGTAGTTAAATATTCTATATGTAATTTTATAATTTAGCTTATGTATGTTTAATTATTATTTTTTTATTATTATTATATAACTTTTGTTGTTAACATTGTGTGTAATATTTTTGTACTTATAAGAGTTTAATGATAATAATTAAATATTATATTAGTCGAGAATTTTAAGAAAAAATACAAACAATTTTAAAAATAAATTTGAAGTTTTTTTTAGAGCATTTTTTGGAGAATTTGTTAACTTCAAAATGAGGTTCTGTTTTGGAGATACCTCGAAAATGCTCTAAGTAGTGAGTGGGACAAATGACCAAAATTACCCTCGTAGTAGTGATAGTAATTACAGGGGAATGCCACAGAGTAAATGGGTGGCGTCGCGAAACTCGTGAGTTTTGTGGCGTCTTTTAAGATAAATGCGCCGCTCTCTCACTGCGTGTTCTTTCCGTTGGTTGGCGAGATTCTCGTGACTTACATTAGTTTTTCTTTTTTTTCTTTCTTCACTTCAACTATTTATTACTATATTTATTATTATTGCTAGTGCTACTGCTAGGCTCGTGTGTTACTGTATCTGTATGAAATGAATACGTATATAAATTTGTATTTTGGGGTTAATACGAATGAATATTTTAAAGGGCTATTCTCAAATATAGCACATTTTATTATTTTCTGGACACACTTAGCATGTGGCTTAGGGTTTTTCACGTGTAGCATTTTTAAAATGTTAGAATGACCATTTTACCCCTGACCATTTTTAAAATGTGGCTTAGGGTTTTCATTTTCCCTAAACCCTAAACACTAAACCCTAAACACTAAACTCTAAATCCTAAACTCTAAAACCTAAAACCTAAATCCTAAACCCAAAATTAGACAAGGGTATTTTCGGTATACCGTGTATTAAATATGCTAGAATTAGGAATTTTGGGTTTGTATGCTACATGTGGCCAAAAAACACAAAAGTGTATTATCTAAGGAAATTTCTCTATTTTAAATGACCTCTTTTGCTGCTATAGTGGGGATTGTCTTTTTAGTTTGCTCTATGTAAAAGTAGCACTTTTATCTTATAAAGCTTTTCACTTGTTTTTTTTTATTTACTCGTTTTATCTCTCTTGATATATGATGTGATTTGATAGATTTGGAAACGGATACGCAAATCTTTTGAAAATGTTTTTTTAACCATTTTAGTGTCTTTTATTAGTGTCTTATTTATTAATTCGGCTTAGTTTCTCCCTTAGTTATTATCTTTTAGTAGTTTTGAAAACTCAAAAGCCTATAACTTTGAAATGCTCTAAGATTATTTAAAATGTGAATTTTGTTATAAAATTAGACTAACTAATATTAACATCGTTCCTATTATCTTCGTATTTTTAATTTTAGAATTAAAAATACTTAATCAGTTTATTATTTTAAGCATAATTATTTGTATTTTTATATATATAAAACATACATATATTGCTATTGTAGAAATATATTAATCTACTGATTTGTCGTTGATTCGCAATTGATTATATCGACGGAGTGACTCAGTGACCCGAAAAGTACTCAAGTTTACTGTTGGGATTGAGTTTTAACACATTGGGTTTTCGAATCGGAGCCTCCATGTAAGTTGTCATATTGCAAATGGCAGATTAAGTTGTGTTATACTAGCTAAGATAATTTTGTCACTATCAATTCTGCATTTTGCCTATAAAGCATGCATAGATATAAGATAGAGAAGTGGTGGCTATATTGTGATAATATTATGATGACTTTTCTTCCACACAAGAAATAGACATTTCACTTAGTTTCAGTGAAAACGAGTTGATGTTTGCTTCAAAGACTTGTGATTCTTGTTTGGTAATTTTGAAATACAGGTTTCACGCAGAACATTCCAAATTACCAATCGGCACTACAAAATCACTGACCAATCGACATTTGAGGTGGATAGTCAATTGAAGATAAAAGAAAATATTATCAGAACCTAATCCGATGGTTCTGAAATAGCATTGAAAAAAAATAGATGGTCAAGAACTATTAATTTATCTAGCAACTAGTTGACTTTATTTAAAACAAAATGGTTGACTCTTTTAGAAAACATATTAGTATTCACTCTTTAGCATTTTATATATTCTTTACTTAAAACTATAACTAGAGGTGATCTCAGTGCATCTCCAATATATTATCCTTTTTCTGAAGTAAAATTACTCTAAAATAAAGTGAAATTTGCTCCACTGTATTATTTTAAAATGAAGTAATCAATAAAATTTTTAAAGTACGGAGTAAATCCATTTTCGTTATAAATATGGAGTAACCTCCATTTTTAGTCCATTTTAAAATTAAAAATATAGAAAAATTTGGATAAATTTTTTTTTTTGTTAAAAGATAAATTTTATTTTGGAATAAAATTTAGAATGAAGTTGGAGATGCTCCATGCCACCCTACTTTGGTAATGGAAGATATTTCATGATGTGAATTTATGATTTTGTATGCTTTGTGAATGATTAGAACTAAACCAAAGTGATGAAACAGAGGGTGGGTGGTTTAGTCAATTTCACTTTCCACCCTCAAGGGGTAAGAGAGGCGCACGTGTGTGTGTGCATCTTCTTTTTCTTTAGTTGCGTAATGACTTTTACGTATAACCCTCGTGCGTGCGTGCGAACGAATGCGACCCTTTACCTTTCTTATCTTTTCTTTTAGAAGAAAGCTATTCACTTTCTAGAGTTTTTTTTTTTTTTTTCGATAAACGGTTTTCATATTTATCGAGATTTTGGTTTTTGACAGAAGTTAGAGAGATAGACGAGTAACGGAGGAAGAAAAATAAGAACTACAAAACTATAAACTAACTAACTACATACAAAATAAACAACCCAAAAAAGGGCGTAGATTACATTTTCGAGCCGAACAAAATATATGGATCGTAAATAACCATATCGACTTCGGTACTCTATCTACCGGACCCACACCGCCTAATAGTTTTCTAATCCCCGAATTTCGATCGCCGTTCTCAGCTGGTGGCGCTCGGAAAGATGAGCTTCACCTCGTTTCCTCGGATGTCGGAATTTTCCTAGCGTTAGCCGGCCTACCGATGTAGCTGGCTCACGAATAACGGTTCGATCACGTAATTTTCATTAAGCGCAGAAATATTAGTGTTTAGTATTTACAATTTACACATTTCATGGCTATAAACTAAGGAAGTGTGGCATTGAATCCTTTCGTTCCAATAATAAATATAAGTTTTGGAACATTTTCAGTCTTTGAAAAAGAACATTTTTAGTCTTAATTACTCTAGTCTTGGTAATCAACATGACAAATAAAGCAACCGTCGCAACATAACGCGTGACACCTAAAAAAGAAGGGTATATATACTCTTTTACCTTGACTTTGATTATTACTTTATAGATTTGCCTTTTCGATTATGTGAACTACGGCACACACTTAGGTTAATAAACTTTCATTTCGCAATCATCAATTTACATACTAGATGGTTTGGCCGCGAATTTAACTGTAATAATATGTCGACCAAAAAAAAAAACCGTAATAATATTTTTTTATGTTTATTTATTAATATAAAATATGTTTTTCATATACAGTAATTGAATAGTCTGTGTTTTTATATTTTATAAAATATATTTTATATAATATATTTTCTTGTGTTTTTATATACAGTAATTGAATAGTTTGTGTTTTTATTTAAAATAAAAATAGTAGATCTTGGATAAAATAATTTATTTATAAAAACAAAAACTAAACAAATCTGTCTAACACAAAAATATGGATTTATGCCACGTTACAATATACAAACAACATGTTTATCAAATATTAAAAAATCAAATATTTAAAAATAAATAAAAAATGATAAATCTGTAGTAAAATAACTTAAAAATAAAAAACAATGTAAGACAAAAGACAAAACAAGGAGAAAGATCGTGTGGTGATTTGCACCGACAGTAAATCAACACACTTTAAAAACCCCTCGATCGAATAATGGCCTAATCGTTGGATAGGATGGGACTATAAACCTTGAAAAAAAAACACTCAGACACATTGTAGAAACAGAGGGGGAAATGTTACAATATTTACGGTCAGAAAGCAATAGGAGGAATTTGTTATTCAACATAGAATCATAGTTTAGTTGCAAAAATATATGTAAAAAATATTCCTTAATGAAAAGGCATACCAACCACATATCTTAAAACCATTCTGCTAAAAATAATCTCATATCATGTCTACAATAGTCTAGATAAACTAGTTAGTCAGTAATTACTTTTATAAGAAAATTAGTTAATTACTTTTCTCAATATAAAGTGTTTTTTGGCTAAAAAATTCAGAACTAAATATAAGATATATGATATGGCTTTTAAAATATAGTTGGATAAAGTGGCATTGAACATGAAAGATAAAAAAATCTCTAAACCTAAGGGCAGTGTAGCACAAAGAGATTAGTGAGACAAAAAAAGTAGTTTAAACATTTAGATAGGCTTGTGAAAGGTTCTACGGTCTCTACAACCATGCTTTCCTCTCTCTTTTATCATTATTATTTTGCGATGGCTTAATCGTCCTACCACCTTCAAAACAGGTTAAGATAAGCCACATATTCCTTCACATTCTCAACAGGAAGTTAACAATTCATGATGTTACATATGAGATATAATGAATTTTAAAACATTTAATGATAATTTTTTCTATACCAAATTTGGATTAATATGATAACATGACAAAAAGTTGGCAATACAACCGAGTGATTATTATAATTTATTGATATGCCTAGTAGGATCACGAATAATAAATATTTTACAAATAAGTTTAAATTGAAGTCAATTATTGATAGTGATGTCGTATGCTTAATTACTAACATAATTGTGAAACCTTACATTGACGCATATATTAACAAGTCTAACTCATCAACAAATCACACTAAATGAAGCTGTTATGAGTTTGAGAAAATGTGTCGTTTATGATAGAACACTACGAAAGAACTTAATTCAAGCTAAACACTAAAACTCTTCATTATTATATATCATTCAAACAAATCTTATACAAAGATTTTGTTTGATCAATTTGACGTGAATTGCTTTTTCCGGAATCACTACTGACCAATACCTAATAGCTCAACCTAACTAATCAAGCAACAACAGTCGTTTGTTTAACCCAAAAACCCTTAAGAAAAACTATTCTTGTATCTCCTTGATTATCTCTCGAAAACGCATGCCGTGATCATTATTGTCGTATGCCTCCTTAAATAGTTGTCCCGTGTTTTGACATAGAGAATCTTCAAGCAATCTCCACGATATACTCGAATCTTCTCTTTCCCATATTCTTCTCCAAGCATTGCCACATCACCACCAAGTGTTCCCGCCAAAAATCTGGTGACACACAACACTTCCTTGTTGCATTTAATTCCAAGCTCAGAATCAGTTCTCACAATCTCCCCCTTTTTGTGTGATTATGTCAATCCAAGCACATGCTCACAAGCAAACAACCACAACAAAAACACAACTAGAGAATATATTTCAAGTGTTAGTCTCTAAAGAACACAACCAAAAGAACTGAACTGAAATTCAAACTGAAATCAAGTAACACAACTAAATCCTGTTTCATGACAGGGACACACTACACACCACACACCATAGTTTAGATTAGTTTCAAGAACAAAGAGATGAAAAAAAGAAATAAGAACATGTTAATAAGAACATGTTTTTAGTCTACAGCATGAGTCCTCCATGCCTTGATCCGAAGCATCACTATCCTCTGATTTCCCACCAACATAAACACCATATTCTCCCTCTGATTGGTTGCATAATCACATAAAAACACATGAGACCATAGTAAAACAACACACAGAGAAGAGAAGAGTTACCTTTCATGCGCATCTCCATCTGATGAATCATCACCTTCAAGTTTCTGAGATCAAAGGGCAGAGACGGTGGTGCTAGCTTTTGTTCTCCATCAGAGCCTCGAACACGCTTGTCCAAAGAGATGGCTCGTGGAGCTGCAGAAGTCTTGTCATTGCGATACACGTGCACAATACGATGGAACCTTAAAAGCTGAAAGATAAGATTCGGAAAAGGTAGACGAAGACCTAGCTGCTCTGGATGCTTGGAAACCTCCAAAATATGATCATACACCAATCTCCCAAAGCTGAATTTTTTGTGATGAACAAGCATGTAGATAAATTTTGCCCTAATCTGTGTCATGGTGGTGCTATTAGCAGAGGGAATCTAGTTCTGACAACTCAACTTGTACAGAACAACCATTGTAGGTGTCAGGTGCTTAGACTGAAACTCTTCCCAGCGGTTCTTACGCCCTCTAGTGAGAAGCATAATAGCTTCAGAGAGTGATTCATCCATATACACTTCAGATCCATGACTTGGAAGTGTGTCAAAAGGCAACATGAGAATTCGATTGATGAGATAAGGGGAAAATTCATACAACTCCCCACGGAGATAAACAAGAAACATATCATGTGAATTTTAAGCATAGTCAACAAGATTACTATAAAGTTCCTTGACCACTTGAACGACTTATTGATCAATTTCAACCACAGTGAGTTACATACCAGCAGTTCTCAGAATGCCCTATACCCCTATCATATAAGGCTTCCCTAAAGGTATGTGCTTTTTATCAAGGAAAGATCTCACCTTAAAGCTTTTGTAAGCCTCAACGCCTTTTTGAGTAAGAAATTTCTAATTGAAAAGGCGAACTGGAGGAGTGTCATAGATAGCAGGGAACATCTGGATCTTGCGAAGATGGTGTTTCCGATTTTCCTCCATACGCACTTCAAACGGAGGGTAACCGCTTTCAATGCCTTCACGATCATCCTGAAATGGTTCATCTTCATTTAGGTCCTCTGCATGCACATACTCAGGCACATCATGGTAGTCTTCTTCATCATATACCTCTAGTTCTTTCCCTGGACGATGACGCGGTTGAGTGGGTTCCCAGGAGTAATCTTCTATAGAGACAATCGGAGGCACAGTTCCCGGAGGCGCAAGACGTGAAGAGATGGATGCGGCGGCGGCGCGATGCATAGCCTCTCTCTGGATACGAGTCAATGGCATCGTGAGTAGATTATCAGCAAAGAATGATGATTGAGATGTGAGAAACAAGTAGTTGAGCCTTAGAGAGAAAACAGAACGATAACACAACTAGGGTTTGTGAGACACACCCTAGAGATCTTTAAATAGAACTTAATTCAAGTTGAATACTAAAATACTTCTTTATTAGATATCACTCAAACAAATCTTATACAAAGACTTTGTTTGATCAGTTTGACGTGAATTGTTTTTCACTTTGCAATCACTACTGACCAATACCTAATCTATCAACCTAACTAATCAAGCAACAACATTCGCTTGTTTATCCCAAAAACCCTTAAGAAAAACTATTGTCGTATCTCCTTGATTATCTCTCGAAAACCATGCCATCATTATTGTCGTATGCCTCCTTAAATAGTTTTTCTGTGTTTTGACCTAGAGAATCTTCAAGCAATCTACACGATATACTCGAATCTTCTCTTTTCTATATTCTTCTCCAAGCATTGCCACATCACCACCAAGTGTTCCCGCCAAAACTCTTGTGTCACACAACACTTCCTTGTTGCATTTAATTCAAAGCTCAGAATCAGTTCTCGCAGTTTGTTGATCAACAGAGTAATGTATATATTCATATGCAGAAAATAAACCTAATGCTAAGAGAACTTGAATAGCTTATAGCCCAAAATATACACTAGACGTCCTTATCTGGATATATACAAATTTATAATAATATTTATGTATGTATCTCAATTCCCCTTTCCCCCTCAAATTAGCGGTGATATATCCTGATTTCCAAAGCAAATATGTGAACACAAGTGTGATAAGAGCTTTAGTTAACAATTCGACTGGTTGTTCTTTCATCCAGATTTGTTCTGTAGTAACAAATTTCTCTTAGACGACACCACATACATCATGATAGTCATATTCAACGTGTTTGGTGCACTCATGAAAGACATGATTGACAACTATATGAATTTATGCTTTACTGTCGTAGAATAACTTCACTTGTCCGTCATGAGCAACACTGAAAAACTTGTAATAGTTGTTTGGCCCATTCAAGTTCTTTAAGAGTAAAATTATTGAGAAATACTCAATTTCAGCGGAAGGCATAGAGGTGGTAGGTTGTACCTCGTAGGTGTTACGAGAGCGGCATGTAAGAGGGCTTGTATTCCAATCAAAATCACATAAAGCTCTATCAGAATCAAAATGTACTAGGAGACCTTGCCACAGACACTCTTCATGTGATGCTTTCATGAACTGAGAAAGAACACACATATTGTAACATAATTTTGGACATGTAAACGTAAGATACATCAACCTTTTAACAAGCCAACGATAGGAGTTTGAAGTAGCAATCGGTTGAGTTTCAAAATAGGCAAGCTAATGATTAAGATCCACCGGTGTAGAAGACAGTTTGGCATCTGGGAGACCCGTTTCAACTAAGATGTCAAGGGAGTACTTGTGCTATGATAAAAAGAATCATTTGTTAGAACGAGAAACTTTAGTGTCTAGAAAATATTTAAGGTTTTCCAAATTTTTCATATGAAAACATGTTCTTAAATAATTCTTGAATCGTTTTAGAGTAGAGATGTCACTACAAACAATAATAAAGTTATCCACATAGATAAAAATGCGAAGGAAAATCTTGCCATAAATGTAGGAGAAACGAGAACAATCTGATTTACTTTGAGTGAAACCATAAGAAAGAAGTGTCGTTCATAGTTTTGAAAACCAACAACGATATGTACCTTTAAGACCATAGATAACATTCTTTAGGAGACAAACTTTATTAGGATTTGAGCCTTCAAAACCTGGGAAAGCTTCATGTATATTTTTCAAGTAAACATTATGCAAGAATGCATTATACACATCCATTTGATGGATTTCCCATCGTTTTGCTAGTGCAATATTAAGTACTCTGAATTGTAGAGGGTTTAACTATAAGAGCAAACATTTCCTTATAGTTATGTCCCTCTTTATGCCGGTTTCCCAAGGCAACCAAATGCGACTTTTAGCGTGCAATCCTTCCATCGAAAGAATGTTTGATTTTGTAAATCGACTTACAACTGATGGCTTTCTTCCCTATAGCTAGCATTGTTACTAACCATGTTTTGTTAATTGCATAAGCCGTAATCTCGCCTTCCATATAATCACACCAAACGTCATCCGCAATAGCTTCTTTAAGTGATGCAGGTTCTTTGGCTACTATTATAGCTGCTAAGAAAGCTTTATGGAAAGAGGAATAACACACGTTGTATAGACATGAGATAATAGTGCAAATTCAACAGCAGCTGAAGATACATAGTTTGATGAAGACAGAGAATGCAAGGGAGAAACTGGTACCACAAAAAGTCAATCGTGGACAACGATATCATGCTGAAACACAAGTGGTGAGACATACTCGGTGTCCTTAAAACTTATCTTCAAAAAATATAACATCACGACTTGTAAAGACCTCATCAAATTTAAGATCAAAGAGCATCCAAGTCTTCTTCCCAAACGAATAGCCAATAAAGAGTCATTTACGACTATTATCACCAAATTTATATTTGACTCTAGCTAGGCGGTACGCTTAGTGGAAACAACCAAAAACATGCAGAGGATCATAAAAGGGAGGAGAACCATGTAACATCTCATACAGAGATTTACCATCTACCAGTGGAGTAAGAGTACGGTTAATGAGGTGAGCAGTTATTAAGATACTTTCTATCCAAAAAGTAAACAAAAGACGCGCTTAAAAGGGACACATACAAGCAACAATGACTAGTTGCCGATGTTTTCTTTCAACCCGACCGATTTGTTGTTGTGTGTTTATACAAGAAGTCTGATGTAAAATTTCATCCTTATTAAAAATGTAAAAAATACCATAAACTCTTATCCATTATTTGCCGCCACAACCTTCATCGATTTACCAAATTGTCTACCACTCATGGCCGAAACTTTTTGAAGGAAAATAGAGAACTTAGACTTTTTAAGCATCAAGTAAATCCCAACTGCTCTAGAAAAATCATCAACAATCGTTAAAAAATACGCAACACCACATGAAGAAAGAGTTCGATAGGATCCACAGGCATCACAATGAATCAAGTCAAATGGCTCGTTGGCTATATTAATGTTGTCATGGAAAATCACACACGATTTTTCAACACAAAAACAAATGTCACACGGATGCGTGTGTCCAAAATCAACATTAAAAACTATAAAAACACGTAAAGCAAATAAAAATTTGTCGGATGAATATCCAAATCTTCGATGTCATAGATGAAGACGATGACTTTACTTTCACAAGACTATTAGCTTTAGCAACTGTAACACTCGTAAAGTAGTAACCTTCCTCTTGTTCTTCATTGGCTCCAATCGGGATCATCGTTGCAAAACACATAAGCTATCAGTAAATATTTCAATTCAATTAGTTTGCTATAGCAGTTTAGGCATCGATATGGGGGTACATTTAAAGTCTAAAACATAAAGAATGTCTCGTATATACTAGTTTTTTTTTAAAGGAAAAGCCTCTATTTTCGTAGCCCGTGAACCATGTCCATCAGTAAACGTTACTAACAGTGGGAGAATATCTCGAGTATCTTGTATAATTAACAAATCTTCTGTTATATGGTGTGATGCACATGTATCTACAATAATTAGTTTGGTTTTACCCACAAACGTTCTATAGTGAACTGATTTTGTTGGTTTTATAGAAGGCATATTAGAGTTGCAATTTGATCAGATGTTGGGTCACACTATTTGGATTAGTGACAATAGCAACAAGCTGTGGAGCAGGTCGAGACGAGTTCATACAAACACAATTGCTTGGACCAGCGGCACGATCACCAAGACCATGCACACTCGGATCAAAATTCTGACATGATGTACGTGTACATTGTTACTGCTATTCATGTCACCAGTCTGGGTACCCTATGTCGAAGAAAGCACTCTATGTTCTTATGGCCTCTGCGATTGCAATGTGTACAAAATCTATTTGGATCACAACTTCAGAAACTAGTCACAATTGTTACCGAAGGTGAAGACTCTGCTTGAATAGAGAATAATGTGATATCTTGCTTAGCGTCCTTCGAAAGCATTGCTAGAAGATGTTGTTCCTTACGAACAACACGAGAATAAGCAATGTTAACATATGGAAGAGGATCTTCACCAATTATATGTGATATAATAGAGCTAAAACATACTTCATGAACAATTTTCGTCAATGTTAACTTATGGAAGTTCATGTTCGATTTGGGTTTATTCTGGTTTTAGGATTTCAGGACTAGAGTTTTAAGCCGCATTCAGATATTTATACTTTTCTATTCAAATCTTTGAAGGTTCGGTCTAGTTGAGATACTTGTTTAAATTCTATATATAAAAAAATTTGAATATCCAAAAATACATAAAAGATCTCAAAAATCCAAAAATTAAAATAATATACAGCATATAGATTTGAATAATGTACGCCAAAATATCTAAAATTAACATAAAAATCGACTCGGTTTGAATATTTGGATGAAGAACCGATAGCTATTTCAGGTACTTTCGATTTTTTGAGTATTCTTAGCTATTTTTGGATTTTTAAGTATTTTTAGAATTGTTTTATAATTCAGTTACTTTGAATATCTTTTCGGTATTTTCAAGTATTTAGGATATTAAATATAAAAATAACTAGTATATTTAAATATATATAATTGTATTCTGGAATTTTTGACTATCCAAAATATTTTGATTCGGATAAAGTTTTGCTTGTTTTTAAGATATTAAAATTTAAAATCCATTTAGATATTTTCTAGAGAAATTCCCTTAGATAGCACACTTTTGTGTTTTTGGGTCACATGTAGCATACAAGCCCAAAATTCTCAACCCTAACATATTTAACACACGGTATACTGAAAATACCCCTGTCTAATTTTGGGTTTAGGGTTTAGGGTTTAGTGTTTAGGGTTTAGGGAAAATGAGAAAACTAAGCCACATTTTAAAAATGGTCAGAGGTAAAATGGTCATTCTAACATTTTAAAAATGCTACACGTGGAAAACCCTAAGCCACATGCTAAGTGTGTCCAGAAAATGAGAAAAGTGCTATATTTGAGAATTGCCCTTTTTTCTATTTTTATTCGGATCCTATACCATTTCTAGAGTCGGATATGGTTCAATATTCAGATCCGGATATTTTGCCAACCCCTATTACAATAGAAGATTCGTAAAACCACGCCTCTCGTGATCGCAGGTTAATATATTTGAACAGTGAAAGTCTCGCGACGTTCACACCAAAAAAAAATGTATCGCAACGTGTAACTACAGAATAGGAATATAAAAGAAGCATAAACTATAAATGACAAATTATTTGCAAATATTTACATCCAAAGGTGGTCATCCACTAGCGGTCACATGGTTATCTACTAGACATTGAACATGATAAAAAGTGCCAAATAAGTGGAATAATCAACGAGAATCTTCATTCACATTACATATATATAAATATTTGGAGCCTATGACCTAGCTAGTTACTCTATTACATTTATACATATATGTGTGTTTATATGCTATGGACACATATAGCTTTAAGGGGAATTAGGTCCAATGACCATTAAAAAACTCATATTTAACTAAATGGCCATCCAAAAAAAAGTGTATAATGTATCTAAATGCCATTTTACTTTTGGGTCCACTTGTTATATATTTTTTTAATAACAACACAGATCACATAGTCTGTCTGTATTAGCTAGATTACAGATAGTCTGACTATTTTTTCGTATCATAATATTTTTTTTGAGAAATTCCCTTAGATAGCACACTTTTGTATTTTTTGGCCACATGTAGCATACAAGCCCAAAATTCCCAACCCTAGCATATTTAACACACGGTATACCGAAAATACCCCTGTCTAATTTTGGGTTTAGGGTTTAGGGTTTAGTGTTTAGGGTTTATTGTTTAGGGTTTAGGGTTTAGTGTTTAGAGTTTAGTGTTTATTTTTGCCCCCTTTGATAATTGGTTATTTGTGCAATTTATAGTCACGCAAAAAATAGTCCGACTACAAAAAAATAGTTTCTCGCGGTACTGTTTATCATTATTTGCGACTATTTGCAAAATATATATTTGTTTTGAAAATTTCAAAATACGTTAGATAGAGAAAAAAATCTACATTTTTTTGTGTAATTACAATTTTGCTTCAATATATGTATAAATCTATAAATCTATTTAAAGTGTAGAGGGGATAAAAATATTTTTAAAAAAAACCAACCAAAATAGGGGCAAAATAGAAAAATTGCCCCTTAAATTCTTTTTATTTTTAAATGAAAAATATGGAATGGCCATATTCTTTAATATTGTTTTTTTTTGCTATTACACAAATCTACCCTAGTTTTAAAGCGTAAATTATTAGACAAATGGAAATAGAATTATAAAATTTAGAAGTTGAGGAAAGTTATAATGATTGGTAGGGAGAGACCCAAAAAGAAAGAAAAAAAGAAGGATGGGAATGGGCCCTATTAACCCCAACATCCCACATGCACACTTCCTCCTCTCCATTCTCTTTCATCTATTTTCTTCCATTTTAATTTATACATTGCGTGTTCATATTTTCACAAATTCATTAATTGTGGGATATTAGCATACAATTTGTGTATATTGTGATATATGAAATTCTCCATTTCATTGAATGTGAATGTATTAACTCATTGATCATTTGGTATCATCTAGGTCCCTTAAATTAAAGTATGATGGGTTTGAGTATAACTCGTTTCTTTTAATTGAGTGTAGCTTTGGAACAACTTTGCTTAAAGGATCACACTTTTAAGTCCATAAAATATTTTGTATGTAGCGGACCAACCTCATTAGAAAAAGAAATTATTTTTGATTGAGGTTCAACGTTTTGTTTCAATGATAGGAGTTACTTTATATTAAAGCCCAAACTATGAGATTAAGGCCTATAATAGCCCAATTTCTTTGTAAGAGAAATGTTTGCGCTGGAGTTAGAATTCTCTCTCTTGGGCATTTTTCTTTTGGGTTGGAGAAATGTAGACAAGTTATGAAGGTGAGGAAGTGAACTATGTTCTTTCTTTTTTTTGATAAATAAGTATGACTTAGGACACACGTACATGTATACTACAATGGACAACCAGATGAAAAGAAGCTTAAGAATTTCATATATCTAGCTGAGTAAATTTGGCCAACTCGATAATTTATAGTTATTGCATCGCATCATACATAATTTTCTAGAGTATCTAAATGGCACAAAGAAATCGTTTTTTTTTTGGTAAACTATGAAGAAATAGTTATAACAAATATGAAAAATGTATCTCATTGTATTATGTGATTTTGACGTTGTTGTATCACATCTGTTATATGTATTGCATCATAGTGTAGGTATAAGATTTGACTCAAAATTTTATGAATTGAAATAGTAACTAAGACCATCCTCATTAGTGAACCGGGGGAAGGGGAGGAGCGGCTCGATCCCCAAAAAAATTTGATTATTTATTTTTTTTTCGTTTTATTTAAAATAAAAATTTATTAAACGTACCAATTGTGGACCGCCACGTGTCATGGGGCCCACGAAACAGTAGTGAACCCGTCCCTTACGGGAGCTTCTTCACGAGACAGGTTCATCAAAAATGTATTATTATAGTATTATTTTTTTTGGGATTTGTGTGAACCTCCCCTTTGATCTTCTATTGGGGATGCCTTAACTTTTCAGTCAGGCCGAAATCTTTGGTGGACCATGTACTTTATATTTTTGATTGAACTAATACTATATTAGTATATGTTATTAGCATTTTTAAGGCCTTTTAATGTCAATAACGAGCCTTGAATAAATACAAAACATCCTCTTATATGTTTGATATTATTTTACTAAATATTTTACGTTTATTACTCGAAATATTTGAAATGAAAATTAAATTAATGAACATGAAGATTGCAATTTAATTTTTATGTTAACTTACTATGGCTAGATTATTTGATTAAAGAAATCATATTAAACTTTCCTCGGGTGATTTAGTTATTAAATTGTATATATCCTAGGATTTAATCCGCGCAAATGCGCGGGATCATATTTTATTAATTTAAAATTATTGCATAGCTTAAATTTATAAATTTATAGTTAAAACTAAACATTTTCGGTATTTTTTAAGTTTAAATCCGAGGTGAAATAAATCATACATCTTTTCATAGTATCCGTCTCAATTAACCTGCAGTAGTAAAAAAATAAATTTCAATTAATACTTTTTAAGATAAACTATTAATTATTTATATATTATAATTAACATAGTTTTCTTAGCGTATTAGTATTCATACTTTTATTGTTTCAAAAATTAGGAGATTTTTTTGTGATATAACTAATCAATCATACACTAATATTATATGTACAAGTATATTATTTATTTCGAAATATATTTTATTTTAGATTACTTTTAAAATAATCATTGTAAAAAATGATTCGTTTACTTATTTTTAAAACAAATATAATTGTTTTGGTGATTTTTGAAAAAAGATATCATGAAATAAAATAAGATTTTCTTATTTTACAAACATTATTTAATTTGATATTGTATTATATATTGTTTCTAATGACATTTGATGTAAATTCTTACAAATTAAAAGTTATTTATCTAAATGCACTTTTCAAATAATAATATAGAGATATTTTTTGGTTACCACAAATATTATGAGAGCAACACATACTCGATTTACATGACACTACTAAAAAAATTTCATTTGTTTTTGTCGATTTTATGGTTCATGTTGACAATGTTGCTGACGTCGGTATACCAAATAACGATTTTGTGCTGAATATGAAGATTGTTAACATGTGGCGTCAACAATCTACAACACGTAAAACTACTCTTGAAGTAGTTATCGTCGATGAACATGTAATTCATTCGTTACTAATTTAATTTTAGTCTTCTTTTTATTCGTTTATTTTTAATCATCTTTTAGTTCATTTATGTATTGATATCAGTTTGTGAGCAAGTTTTACAAAGTGCATGAACTCATAGCAACTCTTTTTGAACCCAAATATATAAAAGAAATATATTTTCATTGGGCATGAACCTTTTACGAATATGGGTTACAAGGGGCATGAACTCATGTAATGAAAGCCATGCATGACCATGCTTTTTTGAAAAAGCAGATTTGAGATTATGCATATGTTCGAGCTTGATGAGAGAGTATAACGATTTAGTGCGCAAAAATAAATAGACACACACAAATTTGTTAACGGAGTTTGATTTTTTCCTACATCTCCGAGACCAAGTCCAGAATTCATTCACTAGAAAATGCCGAAACCTACAATTGCTATATGGCATCCACCACTCTTTCCTAGAATTACAATGAAAGAAGAAACTACCACTCATCTGAAACAAGTGTAGATCTTCGAAACAAACCACTAACAAATAGATCTTCATCATCTTGTCTGGTGGGACGACGTCACACACATCCATGTGCATCTCACAATAAAACCCTAGATGCGTGCCTTTTCTCTCAACGGTTGCGTCTTATTTAAAATTCTCAAAGTAAAAACCTTAACCTCCTTAATTTGAGTCTCCTTATAAAATTAGGCGCACATAAAAGTAAAACCATCATAACTCTTTTCATTTTTTCAGCATGCGCCGTCTGTTCTAACAAGTCTCTTTTGTTCCAACAGATACTCCTCTTTCAATCTCCTTCTTTTTCACTGAGTTTTACATTTCAAGCTTACTAGCCTTGAACATCTTCAAACTCCCACTTGATAATTGATAATCACAAGCTCGATAGCAATCTTCAAAGTCTCCCCTGCTTTCTTGATAAAACTTAGTGAAAACTCACACTTCATAGGTTCTTAGAAATACTTTACCATCATCATGTTTTAACAATCTTCATCTCATCTCTAATTCTGATACAAGTCCAGATCTTGTTGGAACAAATCGTTTATGTTCCACCAACCTCTCTGCAACATTGATACGTGCTCATCAATTGATCTTCCACCATCTGCTATGAGTTTCCTGCGCTTCATACTTCCAGAGGCGTACATGAACTCATCTCTTTCTCATCATCTTCACAAATCCTCCTTCTACCTTAAATCAATGATCATACCCGAAACAAGACTAAATCTCTATTAGAAACCCGCTCTGATACCAATTGAAAAAGCAGATTTGAGGCTATATATGTATATGTTCGAGCTTTATGAGAAAGTATAACGATCTAGTGCGCAAAAATAAATAGACATACACAAATTTGTTAACGGGGGGTTCGATTTTCCTACATCCTCGGGACCAATTCCAGAATTCATTCATTAGAAAAGGCCGCAACCTACAATTGCTATATGATATCCAACACTCTTTCCTAGAATTGCAATGAAAGAAGAAAACTACCACTCATCTGAAACAAGTGTACATCTTCGAAACAAACCACCAACAAATAGATCTTCATCATCTTGTCTGGTGGGACGATGTCACATGTACATCTCATAATAGAACCCTAGACTCGTGTCTTTCCTCTCAACGACTGCGTCTTATTTAAACTCCTCAAAGTGAAAACCTTAATCTCCTTAATTTGGGACTCCTTATGAAATTAGGCGCACATAAAAGAAAAACCGTCGTAACGATTTTCCTTTTTTCAGACATGCTCCCTCTGTTCCAACAAGTCTCTTCTGTTCCAACAGATACTCCTCTTTCATAATTGTCTTACGTTAACGAACATTATTCATAATTTATCACATATTCACTAATCTACATTTTCATTAAAGTGATCGAATATGTTGCCTACCAAAATTCACTGTTGAGTATCAATGATAGATTCACGAGATATTAATTCTTATTTAACATATATTTTTTTTGTAGGGTAACAAAATATAAACTACTATTATGAATGAGTTTCTCAACTTTTTCGACCTAAACGTTCAATTTCTTTGCTTTTAGGTATTCGTTGTATTTCTTCTGAAAATTTTCAAGGATTTTAGATTTTTTGAAATCCAGATATACCTCACGTTGATGATTTACTATCAGATTATTATAAATTCATGCTTAAATTATAGGTAATTTGTTGGAGTAAGCTTGAAGAAAAGGAAGACTTGAGAAACAAGTCATTGAAGAACCTAATCCTATTTAGTTTAGGAGTTATCTAAACTAGAGAATATTTGGTAGGAGTTATCTAAAATAAAAAGAAAGTCTTTTAGGATTAGGAATTGACTTTTATACAAATACTCATCCATTGAGTTGTGATGGATGTGTGAGATTTTGAGAGTTTGTTTTGAGAGATATTCAAAGCAATAAAGGAGAGTTATTCCTTAAACCTTAAACATTCATAAAACACAAGTGTCGATCTCTTTGAGCTTTGACTTTAATTGCTATCAGAGATTAAACTCAAAGCCAAAACAAAGCCAAAACAAAACCCTGTGCCACACGATCTTCTTCTCCAACTCTTAACCCACGAAACAAAAATCAAAAACCTCCTGAATCGTTCTGTCTTAGATCGTTGTTCTTATTCTGTGTTCACGCGAATACAGAAGCGGCAATAGAAGGAAACAAAGGCACGATGTCTGGAGAAGTTGTACCCGTGACTGGTGCGACGAAAGAAGGAGGAGGATTCAGCAGCACATCCTCGATTCAATGTCCGATGCTTACATCTACAAACTATGTAGTTTGGACAAATCGAATGAAAGCAACCCTTAAAGTAAACAAAGCATGGAAAGCTGTAGAATCTGAGATGATAGATAACCATAAAAACGATGTAGCCTTAGCGTTACTTTTTCAATCTATTCCCGAGAGCCTTATCTTTCAAGTTGGAGAGCTTGGCACAGCCAAAAAGGTTTGGGATGCAATCAAAATAAGACATGTTGGTGCTGAAAGAGTGAGGGATGCAAGGTTACAAACCTTGATGTCTGAATTTGAGCGATTAAAGATGAAAGAAACCGAAAGCGTAGATGTATTTGGAGGAAAACTTGCTGAGTTATCATCTAAGTCCGCAAATCTAGGAGTCCATATCGACGAGTCTAAGCTGGTAAAGAAATTCTTTTCAAGCCTCCCATGAAAGAAGTACATACAAATAGTCGCATCATTGGAGCAAGTCTTGGATTTAAATACCATAAGCTTTGAGGTTATTATTGGGAGATTGAAAGCTTATGAAGAACGCATCGTTGATGACGATGAATCTCATGAAGAAAATAACAAGCTTATGTATGCGACTATGGAGTCACAACCGAGCCAAACATGTCGAGAGTACAATGCTGATACACAAAACCGTGGAAGGGGATGAAGGTTCTCTCAAAGAGGAAGAGGACGTGGGCGTAATGGAGGAAGAGATCTTTCGCGCATTACATGCTTCCGTTGCGACAAACAAGGACACTATGCGTCTAATTGTCCTGATCGACTCTTGAAATTGCAAGAGGCCCATGAGAACGAGAAAGAAGATACTCAAGATGTGGACGAGCTGATGTTACATGAAGAGATATTCCTCCATGAAAGGAATGTTGAGCCCGAAAGATATGAGACAAATCTTGGAGATGACATATGGTATTTGGATAATGGAGCAAACAACCATATGTCTGGAGATAAGAGATATTTTTCGAAATTGGACAACACAATCATAGGCAAAGTACGATTTGGTGATGATTCTCGCATAAATATCAAAGGAAAAGGAGAAATATCTTTCATAGATATGAATGGAGAAGCGAGAATCCTCAAAGATGTTTACTATATCCCGGATCTCAAAAGCAATATTGTGAGTCTTGGACAAGCTACGAAATCCGGTTGTGATATAAGAATGAGGGGAGAGGAGCTAACAATGCTAGATCACAAGGATAAACTTCTTGTTAAATCAACTAGAGCAAATAATCGTCTCTATAAAGTCAGAATGAGACTAGTTAAAACTGAGACTTGCTTACATCTTTCAGAAATGGATGAGTCCAATAGATGGCATTCCCGACGTGGACACGTGAACAATGAGACGATCAAGACAATGGTTCAAAAATAGCTAGTGCACGGAATATCATGACTAAAATCGGCACCAAAGGTATGTGGATCATGCCTTCTTGGTAAACAAACTCGAAGGCCTTTCCCACAAACCTCTTTATATCTAGCTAACGAGGTCCTCCATCTCCTCCATGTGAAAAGCTCTTCTAAAGGACAAGAGTGATGCATTCGACAAGTTCAGAAAGCTAAAGAGCTTGGTCGAACAAGAGACTGGAAGGAAAATAAAAGTCTTCAGAACAGACAGAGGAGGAGAGTGTGTATCACATGAGTTTAATACCTTCTGCGAAGAATCAGGCATTCAAAGACATCTTACTGCTCCTTACACACCACAGCAGAATGGAGTAGTAGAAAGACGAAACAGAACATTGATAGAGATGACGAGAAGTATATTAAAGCATATGCGTATGCCAAACTATTTCTGGGGAGAAGCAATTCATCATTCCACGTATCTCTTGAATAGAATAGCAACTAGATCTCTTAAGGACGAAACACCTTATGAGTTCTTTCGGGAGAAGGTACCAAATCTCGATCACTTGAAGATATTTGGTTGTGTGTGTTATGCGAAAGTTGACAAAAATCACTTTAGAAAGCTAGATGATCGATCTAGAATCCTTGTTCATCTGGGAACAAAATCAGGATCAAAAGCCTATCGTTTATATGATCTAAAAGGAAAAAAGATTGTCGTGAGCCGCGATGTTGTGTTTGATGAAACAAAAAGTTGGATATGGAATCACGAAGGCTCGGAAACGAGACAACAAGAAGAATTTGTTCTTACGCTAGGGCAATACGAAAATCGTGGGCTCCAAGAATTAGCCATTAACATTAACATGCACGGAGAAGGAAGTGATGGCACAAACTCTGAGCATGAAGGCACGAGCAATCATGGCGATCCTTATAGCCCGACAAGTGATTCGCCGCGAGAAAGCTTAACTCACCATGGGAACCGTGATCATCACGGAAATACAGAGAGCTCCTCTGTTCGAGAATCCACATCCTCTGTTCGTGGAAGCATGAGCAATAGAGATGAAGGCGATGGTAATGGCGGAAACACATGAACTGTTCATGGTGGAAACGTAAGAGAAGCAAATGCATTAGAAGAGAACCAGCCAGTAGCGTTAAGGAGAACGGGGCGACATACTCAAAAGCCTAAATATTTGGAGGATTACGTTTTACTTGCGGAAGAAGAAGGAAAAAGATTGTTGCTCTGCATGAACAATGAGCCATACACGTATGATGAGGCTAGTAAGTCTAGAATGGGTTCTAGCATGTGAGGATGAGATCACATCAATTAACAAAAATCATTGCTAGAACCTTGTAGACCTTCCTTATGGTGTTAAACCCATTGGACTCACATGGATCTTCAAAATAAAGAGAAATTTTGATGGAAGTATTAACAAGTTTAAGGCTAGACTTGTTGCAAAAGGATACGTGCAATAATATGGAGTTGATTTTGATGAAGTTTTTGCTCCTGTTGCAAGACTAGAAATAATACGTTTGCTCCTTAATCTTGCTGCTTCGCAAGGCTGGGAAGTACATCATTTGGATGTAAAAACAACATTCTTATATGGAGAGTTAAAAGAGAATATTTACGTAATGCAACCAGAAGGTTTTGAAGTAAAGGGGAGCGAAGAAAAGGTCTATAAGCGGAGTAAAGCTCTTTATGGATTGAGACAAGCTCCGAGAGCTTGGAACAATAAATTGAACCAGATACTTCTGGAGCTCAAATTTGAAAAATGTGTTAAAGAACCCTCAGTATACAAGAAGAAGGTCGAAGGTGAGCTTCTAATAATTGTTGTTTATGTTGATGATCTTTTTGTTACAGGAACAAGTATCAAAGTCATCAAAAACTTCAAAGGAGAAATGAGCTCAAAATTTGAAATGAGTGATCTTGGTAAGCTGATTTACTATCTTGGAATGGAGGTGAATCAATATGAAGGGAAAATAACAGTTACTCAGTGGAGATATGTATCAAGAATTCTCGAGGATGCTGGAATGGAGTCGTGCAGTCTAACCCACACGCCTATGGAGAAAGGTTTGATATTTTCTAAGTTCGAAAACGAAAAAGAAGTGGATGCTACAGGTTTTCGAAAGACCATAGGGTGTCTTAGATATTTGCTTCACACTAGACCTGATTTATCGTATGCTATTGGAGTTCTCAGTCGTTACATGCAGAGTCCAAGAGAGTCACATGGAGCTGCCATAAAACATGTCCTAAGGTACCTATGAGGCACGATTGAGCTCGGGTTGGTGTTTGAGAAAACGACATCAGTAGTGCCAAGTCTAGTTGGCTACAGTGACAGTACTCATAATATTGACCCTGGCGATGGAAGAGTGGCCACATTTTCTATCTAGGTAAGGGACCTATCTCTTGGTGCTCACAGAAACAAGATATAGTAGCACTGTCTTCGTGCTAAGCTGAATTTATGGCTGCTACTGAAGCCTCAAAACAAGCCATTTTGCTTCAAGACCTACTTGATGAGATTATGGGCGCCGAAAGCAAGAAAGTCTTGTTGAGGATTGACAACCGATCGGCCGTAGTGTTAACAAAGAATCCTGTGTTTCATGGGCGTAGTAAGCACATTCATCGGAGATTTCATTTTATCAGAGAATGTATTGAAAACGAACAGATTGAAGTGGAGCATGTTCCTGGAACAGAACAAAAGGCTGATATTTTAACCAAGGCACTTGGGAAGACCAAGTTCAGGGAAATGAGAGATTTGATTGGGTTACACGATATGTCAAGGATAGACTTCAAGCTTAACAAGGAGATTGTTGGAGTAAGCTTGAAGAAAAGGAAGACCTGAGAAACAAGTCATTGAAGATCCTAATCCTATTTAGTTTAGGAGTTATCTAAACTAGATAATATTTGTTAGGAGTTATCTAAAATAAAAAGAAAGTCTTTTAGGATTAGGAATTGACTTTTATACAAATACTCATCCATTGAATTGTGATGGATTTGCGAGATTTAGAGTGTTTGTTTTGAGAGATATTCAAAGCAATAAAGGATAGTTATTCCTTAAAACCTTAAACATTCATAAAACACAAGTGTCGATCTCTTTAAGCTTTGGCTTTATAATTTGTAACGTTACAATCGTATTTTATAACTACAAACATTTATTTTCACATGCTTTTTAAAATTATGTGACTAGATTCATGAAGAACAAACAAGAAATAAAGTGGGTGGATCGTTAGCCAATAATGAACTAATAGGAACGAGGCCTCAAACTTCTGAAGAAATTCAAAACTTTGATTTTACCATTTTAAAACTATTTTCAAATAATGTTATTGAGAATCTATAATGTTTATTTTCCAAACAGTGGTTCTTTTAATCTAAATATATATTGCCTCCCGTGAAGTATGTCTTTATAAATCTATATTAGCTAACCTATATTAGCTAAATTTAAAATATATTTTTTGGGTATAATAGAAATACGAGTTTACATGTATAACATATATCATAACCATGTAATTTTTTGTTTACTTAATAAATATAATATTATGAGTTAAATTAATTAAACTTATATTTCATTTAAGTTAAGTTGTAAATATACATTGTTTAATATTTTTAGGTTGTAACAAATTTTCTATAGTCGTCATTTATTTTCGTTTAGTAATAGTTTATATTTTGTTATAAGGATTGTTAAGAAAATTAATGTTATTTCACAAATAAAATTAAATATAAAAACTTTGTTATGATCAATTATGAATACTAATGATGTATCATTGTTCATATATTTTTCTTTCTATTCAAGGTGTTCACTAAATTACAATTTTTAATTAATACCGAATATGCATAAATAAATTCTTCAGAGAAAATGCAAGTAAGAAAAAAGAACTTTATAATAAATGGAGTTAATTATATATATATATATATAGTAATTATTACATAATTAATATATATTACAAATTTTGATAGTTTTTTTGACGAAAATCAAATAATGACCTATCGTATTAAATGAATAAATATACAAATTATATGCACATTCCAAAAAAGATACTTAATATATATATATATATATATATATATAATAACTATATTC
>OVAN01001319.1:0-42353 GCA_900406275.1 Anastatica hierochuntica | reverse complement strand
CAAACGAGAGTTGAGCCTTGTAGTGTGTATAGGTGAATAGATCTCCGTCAAGAGAGTGGGTTGATCGATTATAAAGGGATCTTTGGTCTAGGAATAGCTTCGATCCTCTAATAAAGCCTTACACGAGTCCATTACATCCTTAGATTGAACCCTAACCCATAACCATTGTCTCAATATCCTATCTTTCTTTTGATTAGATCTAAGTTTACTCTTTCCTTGCTTTTACTTTTATGATATTTTATTATTGCTTTCCTTTATGCACAATCACCATGGTTACAATTGATTTTGATTAGGTTTAGTAGAGACCCGTGAAAATCTCTAACTAGATCGCCCTCTAGACTAGAACCCTTAATATATTCTTCTTGTTTAGGTTCTACTAGTATAAACCTCTAAATCCTTGGACGATCCTTAAATAGTATAATTGACCTCGTTCTCTTACGGGATCGAAAATAGGGTATTAGGTCTATAAATATTAAACTCGACCACGAAATACAGCTTGATCAGGTTCCAATCCTAAAAATCACAATAAAATTGTACATATATGTTGAATTGGCTTGGTTACCTTGAATGATTTGAACTTATGTATAATACGGCCTAGAAAATGTGAAAATTGGACGTTTGGCATTATTTTTCTCGGTGATAGGCATGTCCGGATGTGTAATGATGTTGTCAGATGTGGGAAATGGAAGGTTGGGATGAGGAATAGCTTGGTGAAGGTTTTGATTGGTGCAGAGTGCTGAAGACCGGAGTGGGACGGGAGAGGACACGTAACCGGTGTGGGGAAAGAAGTGCCTCATCCGTGTGAGGCATAATTCCCTTTACACCGGTCAGGGAGTGTTTTGTGATTCGTGGCAGATCATGGGGCTCCTTGGGTTGGTTCTAGGTGCATCTTGGGACCGGGTGGCGGAGTCCCTGTGACTGGTCGATGCCCTTATTTTGGTGAAACCAGTATTTTGGCCAAACGTCCAGAACATGTCCAGATTGAATTTTCTCCATTTTTCTTATTTTCCAAAGTATATTCATACAAAAAAAAGTATTTAAACTTTGAAACATTTATTAAAGACTTAAAACACCAAAGTTAAACAACTTATTCCTAAGATCAAGGTTTACATATCAAATTCAAATAAAACTAAAGAAATAAAACATATGGGTTGTCTCCCATAAAGCGCTTATTTGTAGTCAGTTAGCTCGACTCCTAAGCATTTTTAGACGTGAGGAAGCCTAAATAGATAGTTAAATCTCCATCCTCCTGTTGTAGATCCTTGAGATGAAATCTCCTTTTGTTCTTGTGCTTCTACTTCCAATGCAACTCTTTGAATCAGTTGAGGACACTGAATTTCCATTGTTGGATATCCATGAGGTGCTATCTTGTAGTAAAGGTTTTTATCAGTATGAATGAAGTGCATTATTCCATTTGGCTAATCCATAAAAGCTCTTATAGTTGCAAGAAAGCTTCTTCCAAGTATCAAACTTGACAAATGCTTCGTCGCTACTTCAACTACCTGAAAATCAGGAGGCACAAGATCAATATTAATTCTTAATAAGATACCACATAATGATCCTACATGTCATTTAATCGATCCAGCAAAGATGATACACCTTTCTAAAGGCCTGAAGTTTGTGAAACTAAGTTGTTCTGCAATATGTGTTGGCATGAGATTAACTCTAGCTGCAGAATTCCATAAAGCGTTTTAAAACACTTATTTGTTGATGGAACACTTGATGATGAAGAGTTAGGAGTCATCCAATGTCTAGAGTGTGTTGTAACGCCTGTTGGGATCCCTGATGTTGTTGAACATGCCTTCTATGCGTTATATGTCTTGTATATTGTTCTCAAGATACTTCCTGAGCTCCCTTTGAGTATCCTATGCTCTGTCAAATACCATATCAGCTGGTAGTTCTCGAGATATCTTGATAAATACTTTCCAATTCTCCCTCGAAATAAAGGAAGTTGCTGCTCTTGATCCCAAGTAGACATTGTCGTTTTTGTGCTCAAACTGTGGCCTAGTTTTAGGTTGAGTGGCTCGGAATCTTGTTGTCCTTTTAAAGGGCATGCAAGATTCCACTCCTTGGGGTGATTTTTGATTGTTCAATGGCTGGAAATCAAAAGCTAGGACCTCTCCTTTCATGCCATTAGGTTTAGTGACAAAATTGGTGGAGTTTTCTTCATTCTCCACTGGTTTCTTCTCGACGTCTTTGAGATAAGAGTTTAGGATATCAAGACTGATCTTGATATCACGAATCTCAGGGGTTTCGTTGTCCATCTTTCCATGTTTTCTTTTGTATTTTGCTGGTCATCTTTCATCTTTGTGTTAGTTTCATTGGCACTAAACACCAACTTTTCCATACTGTCTTCCAGTTCTTTGATCCTCCCATCTTACTCTTATTTGAACTTTTTGATCCTAAGATTTAAGATTCTAAATTCCGAAGAGCAGTTCCTTTGCTTAGCTTTCACGTCCTCAACCAAAGACTCAAGTCTTTTGTATGTAGCTTTCACGTTCCTTCTTTCTTCAAAGTGATTTTCAGCATCTCCTTGGGTTTCTGTAGGCTCTTGTTGGGAACGCGTGTAGAATAGCTCTTGGAAAGCCGCTTCTATGTGTTTTAGACTCATCTTTAAACCTTGAATCCTGGGCTCAAGCTTCTCAATCCTCTCTTCAATGGCGAAATTTCTGGTTATTTATGGTAATATAGATTTTCTGCTCCATATTACCTTGAATTTCGAGAAGCTGCTCAGTCGAGTTTTTAACCCTGAACTCAAGAGACTTTAAGGGTGTGTAAGGACTTAGAGAATGAGTTAAGGACCGTGATACATCTGACCTTGGACTGCTAAGTCGTGGAAGATGTTGTAGTTGCTCATGGGGAATAAAACTGTGGAGATTTCAGTTCAGAGATCTCCCTTCATGGTTTTGAAGTGCAAATCTTCTTTTCTGGGGTTTGTTTGAGTTCTCCAGTGGTATGGAGTCAAGATACCAACCTCTTTGAGTGAATTTGTGGCTTGTACTTTGCCTCCAATCATGTTCTCTTAGAGGTTGATCTCTTGGCTCAGCATAGTCTCTCTCAGGCTGATAGGCATGAGGATTGTACTAAGTATCCTCCATGAATTCAAATGAATGAGGATTAATATAGCTAGATCCTTCAAAATTTTCGTTCATAGTTGTTGAGAAGTTTAGGGTTCCGAATTTTAGGCTCTCGTTTCTTGTATTTTCCTTGAAAAACACTAGAGAAACATATAAATATGTTAGAAGAATGGAAAAATCAGATTTCTAATAGAAAAAGAAAAATTCCAAGTGTTATTATCTACAAGGAAAAATGGGGCACAAAAATATTAGTAAGTTAATATAAATCCTAAGTGTTAATATCCTAAAAGAATTAAAATAAATTAAAAGAAAAAACAAACCAAAATTTTTATAAGAAAACTAAAGTTTCTACATAAAAGTCGAAATTTACAGAGAAGGAAAAGGAAAGAAAATTTTTCCTAGACTTAATCCTAGATCTAAATGCTAAGGTAAACATAACTAATCTCCGGCAACAACGCCAAAACTTTATGTGGGGTCAAGTTTTACCCCAACTAAAACCTAGATGCATGTGTAAAACATCTGCAGTAATACTTAGGGATCAAATCCACAGGGACTAGCAGTCACACTTAGAACTTATATGACTTTGGACTAGGCTAAGAACAAAATACGCAAGGGTTTTGTCATGGTTATTATTTGGTTTTTATATTTTTATGAATGCAAATGAATCTACTCTACATGCCAATTTACAAAAGATAGATCAATGAAAAGATATGCATCAAACAACAGAAAGTTAAAGTAAACAAGTAGGAGTTGAAATTCGACTAGGGTCATAATGATTCGGTCTAGAACACCGCCAAAAATGTAGATCCTCTCCACTTTCAAGGTTCAAGATTCTCTATCAAACCACCAAGGGACATCGTCTTGTGGATGGCCTTAGAAATGGTTAAACACACATTAATTTGATCAAAAATGATTGTTCATGATTCTAAGTCATTGTACTTTCTTAAGGCCTTTAAATAGATAGGCTCATCAAATACTAGGTCCGACAATATGTCAAGCTTATAGGGTGCATACTACTTTAAATTTATTTACTAACTGACTAGTAAGCAAACGACATTACAATTTAAGCAAAGATGATAACGTTATTGATAAAACCTAGTAGATTAGTATTCCTAATCAAGTAAACTCATTGACTCCTTGTAATTTATTGTATAACATGAAAACTAATATATTACAAACATGTAAACACGAAATCAATCATGGCAGTAAGCATTCATATCAAATCAAAGGGAGAAAGATAGATAAAACTGAATGATGGAAGAAATAGGGATGGATTGAGATGAGATGGGTCCTTTGAAGGCTACAAGGGGCAGGACCCCAAAAGTTGTAGTCCCTACCTCCTTAGGCACTTATTCTATCTAAAACCTAAATATAACTCTCTCCAAAACAAAAGCTAAAAGCAACTATTTATAGTACATCTTCATTTTAAGTCAAAATGTGTAAAATCGGACCTTAAGGCCTCCAAATGTTGTGCTTCGTGTAAAGAGGTCTGGAGTTGAGTTCTTGGGCGTGAAAAGACTTGAAATATATCTGCTTGATTCTAGAGAATATCTGGTTCGAAACCCAAATGGTCATCCTTTTGTTTTGGCCTTTCTATGCACCCTTCATCTGAGAGACAGCTGGACAATATTCAATAAAATTGTTGTAACTAATTTTATACTGCTCCAAATAATGCGAGACCACCTTGATCTGGCATATACTTCAATTATCCAGCTCTTACCCAAATTCCATCAAAATTTATTGAGAGAAAGGCCTTCATCTCGGATGATATTTCTGATGCTTGGAAACTATTCAGTTTTTGACTTTACTCCAATTAGCTTCACAAAGATCTAAATGTCATTGGTTGACCTGAAATGACTTGAGATACCAAAAATAGAGCAAATCTACTTCTAATCATTTATAATTTCATAAAAACACCAAGAAAACATACTAAAATGCAAAAGAAAGTTGTAAAACAATGGTGTTATCAATGATCTAGTTAGATCTTCTAGACCTTCTCTTTTATTCTTGTTGTAATATCCTTCATCCTCCATAAAATTTACATCCCTGGACACAAAAGTCTTGTTGGTGGAAAGATCATGCCACTTATATCCCTTTTGTGTTGTTGAATACCCAAGAAACATGAATTTAATGCTCTCAGCCTCTAACTTGTTTCTTTGTTCTCCTGGAACATACACAAAACAAACACACCCCAATATCCGTAAGTGATCAAGAGAGCGCTTGGTTGGTTTAACACCTCAAATGGAGAATAGTCTTGTCAGACTCTTGTTGGAATCAAATTGATGAGATAGCATGAAGCTAGAATTGTATCTCCCCAAAACCTTTTAGGGACATTCGTATGAAACATCATAGCTCTAGCTACTTCCATTAGGTGTCGGTTCTTCCTTTCGGCTACTCCATTTTGTTGAGGTTTATGGGGGCAGGTAGTTTGGTGTAATATTCTATATTTGTTTAGATGACCCATGAATCTTTGGCTTGTGTATTCTCCTCCATTATTCGATCTAGACACTTTAATATTAGCATTGAATTGATTAGTAACATAGTTATGAAACTTAATAAATGCCTCATATACTCTACCTTTAGATGAAAGCAAAGTAACCTATGTATACTTAGACTTTTCGTCTATGAATGTCACAAAGTACTTGTTCCTATCTCTAGACATGCAAGGAGAGGTCCAAACATCTGAATGAACTAAATCAAAGCAATGCTCATAAATGGAAGTAGATTTTGGAAACACAATTGTACAATTTTTGCCAAGGATACATGCTTCACAAGTAGAGTGATCAAAAGAAACATTAGGCAACATTAAACTAAGAGCATGAGAGAGGGTGGATGGCCTAATCTAGCATGCCATAATACACTTTTATTTGATGAAAAACAAGAATTCAAGGCTATAGAATCATATTGGCTTGGAGATACATCATCAAGTATGTATAGTTCATCTTCAATTCCTCCTTTGCCAAACACTTTCCCATTCTTAATATCCTGAAACTTAACATCATAAGGACTAAAGATAATATTTCATTTGAGATCATTAGTAGCCCTCTTAACTAATACTAAGTTGGATTTGAATTTAGGAATGTACAACGCATCACTTTTCTTGTTAAATAGATTCAACTTGTCGGTTCCCTCAATTGGAATTTTTTTGCCATCCACAATTGTAACATTTCCTATGGATGGTTCTATATTCTCCAACAACCTAGCATTTCTAATCATGTGATGTGAGGCTCCTGAATCTAAAATAAGTTTATGATCTGATTTTGCAAAAACATTAGAGGTTAAGGAAGAGATATCGAGCTTAATTAGAGGCATAAGCCTTGATGAGACCCTCCAATTCACTTTTCTTGATATACTCTATTGATGAGGCAAAGCTACCTCATTTCCTTGATTGGAGGACTCAGATCACTCCATTTTTTGTGCAATATTAGCATTTGATTCCTTGTAATCCTTGAAGTTGGTTGGTTTCAAGTGAGGATGAAGAATCCAATATTTGTCTTTAATGTGACCCTTCTTAGGGAAATCCTCACATATTACAACCTTTGTATCCTCTTGTTTAAACACCACCTTGTTGGCTATGGAAAGTTCTTTCTTTTCGCCAAACAATCCCATAGAGCCTTCTTCCTTTTGAACTCTAGAACACACCTCTTGAAAACTCGAAATTTTAGTTTCTCTTAGGATTGACTTGATTACATCATTAAATGTTGAGTTGAGGTTGCGAAGCAATCCAAATGTCTTGTCTTGCTCATGTCGTTCATTGAGTATTTTAGGATCCATAGAACTTGGCCTTAAAAGCGTCAAGTTCACTCCATAGAGATACCTTGTGAAGTCCAAATCATCTTTATTTAGCTCCCTAATGGCTTTCTTGACTTCATAAACATGGTTGAGATTTGAGACGTCTCCATATACTCTTTTGAGAGTATCCTATAGAGATTTAGCAGTCTCAAAATATGAGTATGCTTCTAGAATAGAAGGGTCCAAAGAGTTTTAAAGAAATCCAAGAACTAGTTGATCTTCTTGAAAACACTTGGCCTCTTCTTTCTTATTAGTTTCATCCTTTGTGCTCTAATTTGGGTCTTTTTCTTCATCCACACAACTCTCCTTCAAGATGTGTTCCCATAGCCATTTTCCACAAATTGATGTCTTGATGGTTCTTGACCAAATAGTGTAGTTGGATCCATTAGATATCACGGAAATAACCGTGGGTTTGAGACCAGAAACGTTTTGCACAATGTCTTCCATTGATACAACTTGAATCTTGAAGAAAAAAGAGATATTTGATGTTGAAAGGTGAAGAAAGGTGAGATCTTTGAACAAAAAACAAAGATGAAAGTTGGGATCTTTGAAGATTAAAACCGAAATTCCCTGATACCATGAAAGATTTTAGAGTATAATAAGATAAGAATGAGAGATTGAAAAACTATAATAGAAATAAATTGATTTAGTAAAGAGATATAAGAAGCATTGAAGAACATCTTGAGAGAGCATAGAGAGGAGAATAAAAGGAAAGTATGATTTTATTTATGATATCATAGAGTCCTTTTATAGACTTGATACAAAATGGATAAGAACAAAGAGAATAAATGAACCTAAACTAGAAATTATGCCAAATGAGGAATACAAATGATTTAGCTTATTATAAGCCACCATCCTTAGTAACCAACGGTCATGTAGAGATAACAAGGAGATGTATAGCCTGACTTTGTACTAAAATGATCCCCCCATGAGTTGGCAGCATCTCCTCTTTATTCATTTTATTTTTCAAACGGAGAAAACAGGAAGAACTTGGTCTGACCTACTTCAGCCAAACTTCACAATACTTCATATTTTCCAGAATGGAGAACCAGATAAAACTTGGCAGAACTAGATCGCTCCATTCTCAATAATTACTCCATTTGATCAATATTTTGTTTATGAAAAAGTTACAGACAAACAAATATCAGAAGTTGTAATATCAGTCAAGAAAAGAATAACAAAGAATAATAGACTAGGAGACGCGTACCTATGAATCTAGGAGGAGGAGCTCAAAACCCATCAAGAGATTCCCAAGCTTGAAATTGGTTTTAGTGGAGTATGCAGATGGCGACGAAAGTGAGACCGTACTGGTTTCCGGAGGGGGCGAGCTTGGTGAAGGTAATGGAGGTTGGAGTTTCCATAGTAAATGTTTCTGGGTCAGTGAGATTTTGATTGTGGGAGTTGCGATGTCTTTATAGCCCAAGGATGGAGCAACAACGATGGAGGAGGGGCCATCTAGAGAGTTTCTGTCTAATTAATTCCTAATGATGGGGGAGTGGGAGTGAGAGATTGGGAGACAAAAGGATGGTGGTAATGGATGTATATACATACAAGTGGTACGATTCATCCGTTACGTTAGGAAGATTAAGGGATGATGGCTATTGGGGTTGGACGAGAAAGAGAACAAACACAACTTTAGGATGGAGCCGTTTGGGTCTTCGGACCTCATGTGGAGCTTGGACCCGTTTAAGGCTTCAGAGTCTTGTAGAGAAAATAAATTTTGGGTCTTATTTCGTGGCCTAGAAATAAATAATCCCATGGTGTGGCCACATTCTCACAGCAGGAGAATTTGACGTGCTGACATGGCGCGTAGAGAAGCAAACAAAGGGAAGCTGATGTGGTACTCTTCAGAAGCCTCAAATAGAGACTTTCATTTAGTAAGATAAGACACTTGATTTATTATTGGATAACATAAATACAAAATCGTGACTTTTATACATACAAAATTCCCAAATTATGTTTTGATGTTTTAGAATGTTTTTGATTTGCTTGCGAAGAACATTTTAAAGTGTGTTTTTTCTTCTTCTGTTTTTTCACTATTTAATAAAATTTTGTTAGTTGTTGAAAAAACATCCAAAATTATTCACAGCCTTATATCTACGCTTACAAATTGATTCTGGGAGAATATGTTCCTTTTTCTTTCTTTGACTACTTTGGTTGAGATCATACGAGTAAAAGGGATTGTGAGTGTTTCTATTTGAGTACAAGGACTGAGGGAGATTGATTTCATCGAGGAAGCAAGAGGGTAGAAGACTAAAACGAAGTCAGATCTAGACAGAGAAAGGGTTGGATTTGAAAGAGAAAAGCATTGAAATCAACAAGCGGACATGTAAAATGAAGATAATATATGATTTTGATAATCTTTTTCCCATTAAAATCTATTAATTTACTTGTGATTTCATTTTTGCTTTTATATGTGCAGTGATACAGATTGTGTTAATGGTAATGAACGTCGTGTAGAAAATGAAGAGATATATAATGATGATTCTGATGGATATGGTGGTGATGATGAAGAAAATAGCAACCACAAAAACATAGAAGAATTAGACAGTGAGTGCAAGATTTGTAAACATGAGAAAGAAGTTGATCAAGATATACCATTTGAGGGTGATGATCAAATTTGGGATGAAGGAGTTGAAGTTGTGCAATTTGATGGCTTATTCCACGAAACTATATTATACACGAGACAATCGGTGTTCGAGAAAGTCATGCTAATGTACAAGAGGATGACGCTGAGGGTGAGGGTGATGTTGAAAGACCACTCAAAGCTGACGAGTATCATGATTCTCCCGTTGAAACCGATGAAGAGTGGTAATATTGGTACAAAAATATGACATGCGAAGAAGAAAGAAAGTACCAACGATTATCAATTCGACAAGACTCCTTGTTTATAGTTAATGCAGACCTTCTGAGTTTACTTAATGCATTAGCAAATGTTTTGCTAAACGAAAAACATATGATATGTGCCACACATGTTTATGCGAACTAGAAAAAAATTGTGGTCATCTTGATTACAAGCGATAATGTTTCTTATAGCTACTCAGTAGGAGAGTATGACATGAATATGGAGGAGCTGCGTTTTTTTGATAGTGAAGCTCATGATTCCTTGTTGAAAGCATAACCAAAGATATTGTCTCGAGCTTTCTTCTCAAAAAAATGCTAGAAGCGATGATGTGTACAATAACTTATCGGAAAGTTTGAACAATACAATCACGAAAACGCGTGAGTTGCCATTGATCAACATGTTGGAAAAGAGTCAATGATGCGTATTTCTCGAAGATTTGAGGAGGCAAAAAATGTTCGTTGCAATTTAGTCCAAAGACTGTAGATAAATTGGAAAAAACTGAGAAAAATGCAAGAAAAGTGTTATCATTGTATGAAGTTGTTTTGTTTGGTTGTAGCTATGACGTTAGTCTTTGCCTCTGCCATTGTACCTATTAGAAATAGGATCTCTTAAGTATCCTATGTACCCATGCGATTCGAGTCATCAATGACATTCATCGAGACCTAGCTAAGTAAGCTTGTCTTGGTTTGAATCTAAATGATAACCTCTTTGGTTAAAGGTTTTTGTTGTATATATTACAGTTATGTTGATGAGTACTACAAGTCGAAATTTTGGATAACAACTTACAAAGACAACATAAAATCTGTTAAAGGGGAGATAATATGGAAAAGAACCTATTGGAGTGCCAACTTTAAGGAAAATGTTAGTCCGTCGGAAGAAAATTAGAATTAAAGCTGCACATGAATCTCCATCATAACCATGTAAATCAAGTCGTGATGGCAGAAGTGTTACATGAAGTAAATGTAAACAGATTGGTCATAACTTTGGAACTTGTAAAAATTCAACTCATGTGCTTGAAGGCCCAAAAGGAGGTCGTAGTAGACCTTGAAAACAACATTTGAGTGTTTTTTCTCCTTAACAAACTCTTCTTCAATTCGTAATGTAATATCCATGATTATGCCAACTTTTATTGATTTTAGGATGGTGGAAACTCTAACCTAACACCAAAGAGACGAAAGAAAACTCAGTCCCAATCTTCTATCCTCTGATTACTAATGTTGCAGCATTTTTTGTTTATTATAGTGCTCCAAAACCATCAACTCTACCTCTTACTGGTGGATGAGGATGAGGTCGTAGTCATCCTCCTGATCAAGGAAAAAAAGCAGTTAGAAAGGAAACAATTCCTAGAGATTTTGAATATTACTGTAACACCCGTCTCATCCTCTCTCGATAACGGCGTGTCACTCAACTTAACTTGTACATCAAGTAACGCAACATAACCAATGATCAACTTTATTAACATTAAACCGGGTTTCAATAAATCCAATAATTGAACTAAACCAAAACTAAATCCAATAAATAAATAAAACATCGAAAATAGAATAAATATGTTGATCCCGAAAACAACACCATAACTGTCCAGCTCATTTGACTACTCGTTAGTCCCACCTGAAAGAAGAAGAGAAAGGGAAGGAGTGAGCAACTTGGGAGTCACTCAGCGAGGTGGGGAATGCTAGGGGAACCATAAGTCCGCAGACCCGACTTAAACACTTCAACCACGCAATCTAGTCATAGAACAAGTAGCAAACATAGCACCTAATGCGCCTAGACACAACATTCAATTGTCCTATCCTACGAATTCAGTGATCACTCATACCCTCCATAGAGGCTTCCTCTGTATAGGATAATTGCCCATACACACCGGAGAAGAGACACTTTATCGATCTAAAGGGATACGAGCCGGCCGATCGACTTGACCCCGCACTCTCCTTAAACAAGACACCGAGTTATGAACGTCCCACCGTACCCTCTGTCAAGTCTGAAAAACAATCACTGACTTCGAGTTACAAACGTCTCGCCATACTCTCCGCCAAGTCAGGGAAGCGCGGCTCCGAGTTACGAACGTCACGTTGTACCCTCAGCCAAGCCGCGTTTATACTCATATACGTAATAAATATATATAGATATAATATACACCCAATGCAATCACTAGGAAAAACAACATGCGAATCAGGCAAAGCGTGAAATCATCTAAAAATCCTAGTTTCAATTTCAAACAATCAAACAAGCAATCAAGACCCAATAAGACTCAATACTAATCTTGTTTCGGTGCTAAACTATGCGAGAAAGAGTGAATAAAGAAAGCATGAGGAGTATATGGGTCTGGCCCGCACCTTTGCCACAAGTCTGAACTCTCAGCTTGAATGGCTGACGATCCACCTCCAGAAAGAAAAACATGGACCAGGAACCCCGAGTTAGACCTCACCCAGAAAACTTTTCAAAAAGGGAAACTTGACCAAAAAATAAACTTTCCTAAAATGGAAATTGTAAAATATGGAAACTTGTCATATTTGGAAACTGTCCAAAAAAGAAACCTGGGAACTCGCCGGAAAAGAACTCCACCAGAGGCAGCGGCTAAAACCCTGTGGGGACTAGCTGAAAATGGTCCCCTGTGTAGAGCATTGCTCTGACTTGTGAAGGAAATAAGAAGGGGAATGACTATATTTATAGGGGAAGGATGAGAAGAATGAAGGATCAAATATCCGATGTGGGACTTTTTAAGAAAAAGAGAAAGTGGGCTTTTATAATTAAAAAAGATAATGGACTTCTGGAAAAATTTATAAAAAGGCCCTATAACTAAATTTGGGTTTGTTACAATTCTCCCCCACTTGAAAAGAATTCGTCCTCGAATTCGGTAGTCAGGTACTCTCCCACTTGGTTTCCGACCAAACCTCGTATACCTGGGGTTAGACGTTAAAAATAACAAGATGGATAGACTTTACTAAGATCTAGAAAAACACTAACGATTAGTGGAATAATATTGAACAGTCTTGTGCCTTTAATTTTAGAAAAATTCCAAGTCCTAGTTTTTTCTTAAAACCGTTGAAAATCCTATTAGTCACTCTACCTCCTAACTGCCTCCCGGGTCAGAACCGGGATGGCTAACCTGCTCTGATACCAAAATGTAACACCCGTTTCATCCTCTCTCGAGAACAGCGTGTCATTCAACTTAACTTGTACCTCAAGTAACACACCATAACAAAAAATCAACTTTATTAACCTTAAATCGTGTTCCAAAAAATCCAATAATCAAACTAAACCAAAACTAAATCCAATAAATAAATAAAATATCGAAAAACCAAGAAAATAGAATAAAATATGTTGATCCCGAAAACAACACCATAACCGTTCAGCTGATCCGACTACTCGTTAGTCCCACCTGAAAGAAGAAGGGAAAGGGAAGAGGTGAGCAACTTGGGAGTCACTCAACGAGGTGGGGAATACTAAGGGAACCATAAGTCCGCAGACCCGGCTTAAACACTTCAACCACGCAATCTAGTCCTAGAACAAGCAGCAAACATGACACGTAATGCGCCTAGACATAGCAATCAATTGTCTTATCCTGCGAATTCAGTGATCGCTCACATCCTCTGTAGAGGATTCCTCAGTATAGGATAAGTGCCCATACACACCACCCAAGTGAAACTTTATCGATCTAAAGGGCTACGAGCAGAACAATCGACTTGCCTCTGCATCCTCCTTAAACAAGACTCCGAGTTATGAACGTCTCGTCGTACCCTCTGCCAAGTCTGAAAAACAATCACTGACTCTGAGTTACGAACGTCTCGCCATACTCTCCGCCTAGTCAGGGAACCGCGGCTCTGAGTTACAGACATCATGTCGTACCCTCAGCCAAGCCGCGTTTATACTCATATACGTAATAAATAGATATAGATATAATATACACCAAATGCAATCACTAGGAAAAACAACATGCGAATCAGACAAAGCGTTAAATCATCTAAAAGTCCTAGTTTCAATTTCAAACAATCAAAAAGCAATCAACACCCAATCAGACTCAATATCAATTTGGTTCTGGTGCTAAACTACGCGAGAAAGAATGAATAAGGAAAGCATGAGGAGTATATGGGTCTAGCCCTCACCTTTGCCACAAGTCTGAACTCTCAGCTTGAATGGGTGACGATCCACCTCCTGAAAGAAAAACATGGACCAGAAAACCTGAGTTAGACCTCACCCAGAAACCTGCCAAAAAAGGATACTTGCACGAAAAAGAAACTTTCCTAAAATGGAAACTGCCAAATATGGAAACTTGCCATGTTTGGAAACTGTCCGGAAAAAAAAATCGGGACTAGAGAAAAACGAAACGAAAAATGTGAAAAAGGTGAGGAAAAGAACATAAACAGGCAAAACCGGACTGAACCTGTTAGATCAGACTAACCGGATAAACCGGCCGAGACCGACGACCTAATAGACTATAATCGGTCGAACCAACTAACTAACCTAACCGGAGACTAGAAAGGAAAGAGAAGAAAATATAGGCTTACCCGAAAAAGCGTAGGAGCTCGCCAAGGCTTTCCGGAAAAAGAAACCCGAGAACTCACCGGAAAAGAACACCATCGGAGGCGGTGGCTAAAAGTCTGTGGGAACTAGCCGGAAAGCCAGTCTCCTGTGCAGATCATAGCTCTGACTTGTGAAGGAAATAAAAAAGGGAAGAACTATATTTATAGAGGGAGGATGGGAAGAAAGAATGATCAAATATCCGACGTGAGATTTTTTAAGAAAAAGAGAAAGTGGGCTTTTAAAATTGAAAGAGATAATGGACTTCTGAAAAAAAAAATTATAAAAAGACCCTATAACTAAATTTGGGTGGTTACAATTACGTTAACCCGTTTACTAAACGAGTTTTTTGTCATTCCAGAGACTAAAGCAGCGAAATTTGGTGGTAGTTCTAATCAAAAGGTTTCAATACAAAACTCATCTCAAGAACAAAGTGAACAACAACGTCAATGATCATATTTTACCATTGTTATAACTAGCCTTTATGTTTCTTGATTTATGTTAACCAGTTATGAATTTTCTTCACTCCAAACCTAAACAATTACTAGGACATAATTGTGAAAACGAAACGCAGCAATTAGAGTTTTTCTTTTAACTGGGAATTGTTCTTAACTTGTTTGTGACATATGGACAACTTGATAGTTGAAGCACAAATACACGTGTGTGTTTTGAAATTTATGATCCAACCATGGTTAAATTTTTTTAGTGGCGAATTAACGGTATTTAAAATTTTGTTAACTAAAAGCTTAACAAAGATTTTAAATATTAAAACTAGATTCCGATCGAGTATAGTAACTTAAGAAAAATCAGAATATACTCGAAAATATTTCAAATATAATTCGAGAACTTTAGGGTTTTCGGATTCAGATTCATATAATTTCATATTTTTTAGGTTTTTTCAGGTTTTCCGAATTTTGTTGAGCTTTCTCGAATTTTGCAAATTTCTAGTTTGGGCTTTTCAGTTATTTTGAATTTCATGTTTGAGGCCATGTTCAAAATTTTAAATTTTCAGGTTATTTTGTATTTTATGTTCGGGTTGAGCAGTGAGATTTTCGAATTTTTCGAGAATCCATTTGGGTTGAATTTGATTCGGATAATACCCGATGGTTGAAACAGTGAATCAAACCCGTTGGTAGTTTTTATTAATTTACAAATTTTTTAGATTTTAGGAAAATTTCAATTTTTTTCTTTTTTCTAGAGAAATTATAAGTTATAGTTTGGTATTTTAAAAATATAATATGACTTGCAGACCAAATGAACAATATCAGTGTCATGCCAATCTTAGGTCGGAGGGATCTCAAAGAGGTCATATGGAAACTGCAAACGGCTCAAAAATTTAACATTTTCTCTGGCGAGTTTTATCTTCACCTTTGCCTGTTGGCTCCATTTTACGACAACAGTGCATCACAACATACACATTGTGTAAATGTTATTTTCAGCATGAAGAGACATTGAATCATTTTTTCTTCAACTGCAATTATGTTAGAGCTATTTGGCGTGACATTCAATCTCCAGATCCCATATTACTCGACTGCTTTGCAACATTTGAGAGCAAGATGGAGGCGATTCTCGATTATTTTAATAACCTGTTGCTGCCACCAGTGACTAGACATACACTTTTCTGGGCGATGTGGCGGATTTGGAAAAGCCGAAATCTATTGATCTATCAATGCACCAAGTCAGTGGCGAAAGGGTATAATACTTATCGCTTATGATACAGAAGAATTCTTAAATGCCGATATTATTTCATCCATACACATAGGGCCCAAACGTCACCAATCTACATGGGCAAAATCTCCTTTAGGTTTTCTCAAATATAATTATGATGCAAGCTTTTGGGGTCATCAACAATCTTTTGCAAGCTGAGTTATTCGCGATGCAAATGGCACCTTTTGTGGTGCTGGGCATGCTATGGGATTTGCTAGTAGCGATGTTATCCAAGTAGAGCTTCAAGTTTTATTATTAGCCATACAACAAACGTGGATTAAAGGAGCTAGACAAGTCATCTTTGAAGTCGATAACCAAACAATCATCATTTCAGGGAGAAGAATTATGCTTTAATCATCACAATCTACATTGCGACTACATAGCTGGTTAAACCGTTTTTCTAATTTTAAGCTCATATGGAGTGATTGAGATTTGAATCAAGTGGCCGGCTCATTATCCAAACTTACTTTTCCCTCAGACACTTGTTTTGAATCGTTTTATTATGTATTGAAGTGTAAACCAATTTCTCTTTTCAGAGACCACCATTAATCAATAACACTTGTTGGAAAAAAAAAGTAATATGACTAAACTTATATTTTTATAGTTTATATAAATTATTTTTTATATATTTTATAGGTTGTTTTAAATTTTATTATTTTTATGATTTTTTTATTTTTGTATAAATTTATTTTGAAATATTAGTATTATAATATAATTCTTTGAAAAAACATTTTCTATCTCAAATTTAAGAATAAAATATATTTTAAAATTTTGGTGAAAAATGATAATTTTTTTAATGAATTATTATATATCTTTTTAATCAAATATACCAATATGTATATTTTGGAGTAACAATAATAAAATATTTTAATATATTAAAAATCATAATCTAAATGTAATTGCAAAATATGTAAATAATACATAAAATACAGGTTTAATTTTAAAGGGTATTTCTGTTTTAATAAGATAGATGGGCACAAAAATTAGTTCTTGTATTTTTTGGAGTAGATTAAAAATTTTGTATTATTATAGAAATAGAAAAATAGTGTGTATTTTATGGAAGTTTTTTATTATTAAATATGTAAATTTCATATTATATTTGTAATATTCAAATTTTTATTCTATATTGTAGTTGTGCACTATTATAATTTATATAGTAAAACAATATTTCAAACATTGAAAACATATATGGGCATATTAAAATTAAATAAAAACATCAATTTTATACAAATTGGGGCAAATTTTAGAAATCAGTCGATTTTGAGATTTCATATTATATCATAGTAAAAGTCATATTTATCTGATAAAAAGTTGTAGTGTTAGTTTAAATTCAATAAAAATTAAAATAATTTAACTTCATTAATATGTTTAATTTGTGTCTCACTCAAATAATTTTTTAGATCCACTACTAGTTTTTTCCTCACTAGCACGATAATGAAAATCATTTTCTGATAGGGCATTCATCCTAAGTTCTACTTCATAACTATAGAGTTTTTTCAAGATAAATAACTGATAAGATAGACACATTTTAGTGATATAGATAGCCAAATCTATTATTTTAGCCTCTTCGCACGCACCACTAATTCTATAAACTAGGGTATCACAGTTTCAAACCCAACATCAACTTCAAACCATATGAATAAGAGATTTACTTTAGTGTTGTTCGTTTGGCAGACGCACCTTCATGCGGCTGCGGCTGCATCTGCGTCAATCTCGTTTGATTGTTGTTCGTTTGGCAGCCGCAGTCGCAGGAAATTGTTCGTTTAAAAGACGCAAGAAGTTGATGAAGCCGCAGGAAGTTGATGCAGACGCAGCCGCAGAATTTTAGACGCAGATTTATCAGCGTTCTCCGTGTTTCGCAACGTCTAGACGCAGCGTCCAGACGCAGTGCCGACGTCAATCAAACGAACAAACTTTTATGTAAAATATAGACCTTGCGGTTGCGTCTTCCAAACGAACAACACTTTTATATATGTTTATGTGCACAAATTTAATAAAATGTAAATCGAAAGGACGACAAAAATCTAGGAGCGGACGGCTATGCCTGTGTAGTTTTATCTGAGTCTAGGTTGCTCAGCGAAGGCGTCCCATCTTTCTAAGCTTCTCTTCAAAGGTTTCTCCGAGGTTTTATAACAATTCTATGATCTTCACAATGTTTGTCCTAAGTTCCCACTAGCTTTCCTGACTGTCCAGAGTTTTTTTAGGTTATCGATTATGGGGACGAACTTGTAATACAGAACAGTGTTCTCATGCAAGTCCATAACAAAAACCCATATGCCTCTGGTTTCTAAATATTGTTTTTACTTCCTGACAGTTATATTTCAAATTGTGAAAATTTTTACAATGTGATACATAAATTAATTTGTTTAATTTAATTTAGGCTTTCTTTGAATGAAGAATTAAATGTTGCGTTAGCGAAGAAATGAATTTCAAACAAAAAGCAGATAAAATCTAAGAAAATATCGATATAAGTAAAAATATAGGCATTTTATTTAAGTGAACGTTATTATTAACTTTCGAAACTAAGAGATAAAACTGATTATGGTTGCGGAAGAGACCATTTCTACAAAATGGTCATTTTTTTGTTAATCTAAAAGACTCAAAACGCTATCTAGAACCACATGGCCTAGCTAGATATCAAAATTACATATTTGTACTAACAGGAGAAGAATCACGCAGCAGGAGCGTAATCGTAGCCACTATCATCGTCGTCACCACCATTCTCAACATATGCTAACAGAGAACTTTCCACCACATCTTCAACACTGACTTCAGAAGCACAATAGTAACTCGTGGTAGCAAAGTCTGCAGCAAAAGACATGAGCGATTTTTCTTTTGTTTTGCTGATTATCCAACGTGGAGATAAAAGCAGTGAAGCGAGGAGGCCTCAAGAGCGAGATGAGCGTTTAGTGTTGATGTTAGTTTGGTGAAAGAATAAGAGAGTCTAATGAGGGCATTTTATAGAAGCAAATAAAAGGTAACACAAGTGGTGAACGCACTCTATGTTCAAGACTGTCTCGGTAGGGTTCGTGATCTGCCCATGGAATTGTGTGTTTGGCACAATAGATTTTACCTTTCCATCACACGTAGGATTATTCTTGTGACACATCAGACGTTAAGTTACTTCTTTGGTCCATCCATATTCCTTTCTAGTGTCACGTGTAAAGCATCTCCCTTCTTTTACTAGCACCTCAGATTTTAAAAGAAGCTTTGGGACTTTAATAAAAATTTTGTGACTTTAATAAAATTCTTCTTAGTTTGTGGCAACATCTGTCATCCCTAATTGAAAATGAAATTCTTTATATGTTTAGACACTTTTTAACTTTTACATTTCACCTAAAACACTTTCTAGATTAGGTATTTTTGGCTTGAAGATTAATGATATACTTTCAAGCTTGCCAAACATCCCTTGTTTGTCTTATTTAGTTACGGTTGCGTCTAGTTAAAAAGAAAACATATATTCTTTTAGTTAAAGATTTATATTATTTTAAGAACCAAACTCAGTTGCTCACTTTTACCATTCATTATATTTTTTTCAATGTTTTTTAAAATTTCACATAAAAACACTATTTTCTTTCTCTAAAGGTGTACAGATCCGACAAACACAAAATAGCGAAAATAGCTTGAACCGACAAAGGAAACCTCAAAAATGAAAGATAAAATTTTGGACGGTGCACAAATGGGGTTAGATTGTTGTTTTGTATAAACATCTTGGGTCGATTTTGTTCATTAGGGTTTGATAAATTTGGGGTTCGTCCCCTTTTTCTAATATTTTTGTTCTATGTAAAAATGGCATTTGTTTTATGTTGTTGCATAAAAGAGTGATATCGGCGACAAATTTGATAGGGACGCTCTTTTGCTAGAAAGACTCTTCGCGACTAATTGATTCTCTATTGAGCGGCTGAACATATACTTTCAGGTGGATTTGTTGTCTGTCATCGCAAAGTGTATGAAAGAAACAACAGAGTTTTAACTTCTAAGGAACTTCGCGTTTGGAAAGTTGTTTGATTTACCAGTGAGACAACGTCTCGTGGCTTTAAAGTTGACCAAGCCGTCAAGGAGTTTAACTTGTAGAGGTTCTGGGAAGTTTTCCACCGCAGTTTTGCAGGAGCAATCTCGAGTTCTTAACTTTACTAGTGGTGGCATGGGTGATCGAGCATCGTTGGCCAACAAAACACACCCATGGANTGAACAACACCAATTGCAAATGCTACATCACCGAGAGAATTTACTATGGGAATGTAATTTATATATGTTGGTGGATGCATCCATTAATTTTCTTCCACGTATTTTGCTTATAAGACACAAGAGCCACGACCGAGATATTGTAGGCGTAGCCGAATAGGAAAAATGCATTTCTAAAGGGTACTCATATGTTATGGTCATATAGGAAGCAAGCTAGGCATAGAGTCGTATGATGTTGAAAACATGGATGAAGAACAACATGTAATGGTGAAAGTTATGGAGTATATAGTTGGAATTATGTCTTAACATGGACTAGTCAACATAGTGTAGTGAAAATGTATGGGACAATATTATTGGAGAATGGTTATCGAATCTTGACATTTTAAAAATGCTTCAGGGGATAATTGGGAGGCTCTTTTAATATTGAACTTTCTTTGTGATTTGTCACCAAGGACAATATTAAATGGGTTAATACCACTTTGCCTCGATAAAGATATTTGCAATTTGGGTTATCCAAGTGTAGGAGTTTTATGAGAAGTACAAAAATCCAAGTTGAGAAGTGGATCATCCAACTTGAAAAAATAACATATTCAACATTCTTCGAGATAATGTATCAGTCTGTGTGGAATGTTGTAAAATCAAGTACAATGATAAGTAAAATTGATAAGTTCATCTGATAACTTCATTGGAGGATGAAAAAGGTATGCTGGGTTATCAAATCTTGACATTCAAAAATGTTTGGGGAGAACTGGTATGGGAAGCACATCAATCCAAGTAGAGAAGTGGATAATCCAACTTGAAAAATAACATTTTGAACATTCTTAGGGATGATGCATTAGGCCATCTGGAGTGTTGTGAAAATATAGTGGATTAGTTCATGTAGAGGGAAAAGGTATGGGGCAATATAATTGGAGGCTAGATTATCAAGTCTTGACACTAATAGGCTTACAATTGAAATTAGGGTTCTTTACCTAATTCTCGTAATCCTTGCTTGTTACTAACGAATTAATAAAGAATATGTTTTAATCTTTGCTTTTCGTAGTAATACAATGATCTTGCTCTATATCTACTGGTGTAGCCTCAGCTACGTATGCTGCAAGAAACCTATTTAGTCTGAGAATGCCTAGGGTTCTTACCTTCTTGATCTCGTTGAAAGCCAACGCTTTAGCCGAAAACAAGGAAATTGAGAGACAAAAGCTCTGTTTTTAGATTCAAAATAAGATGTGTAAAAACCAAATACAAGATAGCGTAGCTTATATAAAGGAAAACACAGAACTCTAAATCCCTCGAGATTTAGGATTTGCTTCATCCTTATCTACTCCTAAAATAAAGAATTAAAAGACATGTTTATCTAAACTAAATATAAAAGAAAGTAAAAACAAAGCCAGCAAGTAACGGCTAATGCTCTGCATCAGGTCGCGGGGGGTAGAAGAGGATTCGCCCTCGAATCCACGTGCTCGTCGGAGGAAATGTAGCGTACGAGGTGTTTGACATTAAACACATCGTAAGAGCGAATTTCAGGCGGGAGTTGTACTCTATACGCATTATTATTGATCTTTTCCAGAATCGGCAACGGTCCTATCTTCCTTGCTTTGAGTTTATTATATTCCTGTGGAGGAAATCTGTCTTTAGTAAGGATCGCCCATACCAAATCACCTGTCTTGAATTGTACGTCGCGACGATGACGATCCACAACCTCTTTGTATTTAGCAGAAGCAACCTGCAAATTGTCATGAACTTGCGCATGAATAACGTGCAAGTCTCCAATGAAGTCCACAGCTTGTCCATGCTCTCGAGTCAGATCCGGAGTTGTCGCAAGGTCAACTGGACCACGAGGTATAAGGCCATACACAACACGAAATGGACTAAAGGATGTGCTACGATTAACCGCATGATTGTGAGCGAACTCGGCTTTGCAAAGCACTGTATCCCAAGTCTTAATGTGTTCACCAACTAAGCATCGCAGCATATTTCCTAAAGATCTGTTAGTAACCTCGGTTTGGCCATCGGTTTGGGGATGGTAAGCTGAGCTCATATCCAAGCTTGTCCGAAGGAGACGCCAAAGAGACCGCCAGAAATGACTTAAAAATCGGGAATCTCTATCAGAGACTATCGACAGAGCCAGGCCGTGTAAGCGATACACTTCTCGAAAGAACAACTGTGCGACCTGAATTGCATCAGTTGTCTTCTTACAAGCGATAAAATGGGCCATTTTGGAGAACCGATCAACGACAACGAAAATAGAATCGTGCCCACGTTGCGTTCTAGGCAAACCCAAGATAAAGTCCATACTAATATCGGTCCATGGCTGCGTCGGAATTTGTAAAGGCATATAGAGGCCGCCATTGGATGCTTGACCCTTGGAGAGTTGACACGTGGTGCAACGCTCAACGAAACGAGCGACATCGCGTCTCATACTCGGCCAAAAGTACGATTCAGCCACAAGAGACAATGTCCTGTCTCTGCCAACATGCCCTTCTTCATGAAGATCCTTTATTATCTTCAATCTCCAGCTACAATCCGGGACACATAACTGATTGCCACGAAAGAGAAAGTTTTGATGCAGCACATACTCAGACGAGTGACCGCGGTGAACATCTTCCAGCACACGACCGAAGACAGGATCGGTGCAATAGAGGTCAGCAAAGCACTCGAAACCTGGAACAGTAGATCGAAAAGTGGCAAGCAATGTATGACGACGGCTGAGAGCATCGGCCACTTTATTGGTTCGGCCCGACGTGTGCTTGATAACAAAAGTAAATTGTTGAAGAAACGCAATCCAAGAAGCATGACGCGCCGTAATTTTGGATTGACCGCCCAAGTGTTTCAACGCATCGTGGTCTGTATACAAGATGAACTCTTGATGGAAAAGATAATGGCGCCAATGCTTGATAGCCTGAACAATAGCATAAAATTCCACATCATAAGTGCTATAACGAGCACGAGAACCCGCTATTTTCTCACTAAAGAAGGCAACAGGATGTCCTTGTTGACTTAAAACTGCACCAACTCCAAGTTTACAGGCATCACAGTGTAACTCAAAGACCACGGCAAAATCCGGTAAGGCCAAAATGTTAGCACTCACGAGCTTTTCCTTGATGGCCTCAAAGGCGGCATTAGCTTCTGGCGTCCATGCAAACGTAGAACCTTTCATACAGTCCGTTAACGGAGCGGTGATGTTACTGAAATGGGGAACAAAACGCCTATAGAATGATGCAAGGCCATGGAAGCTTCTAACTTCTGTGATAGAACGAGGCGTGGGCCAGGTCCGTATAGCATCGATCTTACTTGGATCCACCTGAAGGCCCTCGCTGGAGATGATATATCCTAAGAAAAGGACTTGCGCTGCGCCGAAGATACACTTTTGCTTTGCCGCAAAGAATTGATCACGGCGGAGAACATCTAGCACTGCCGACAAATGAGATAGATGGCTTGCCAAATCAGAACTAAAAACGAGGATATCATCAAAATAAACCACGACGAACTTGCCAATGAATGGACGCAGTGCTTGATTCATCACTCTCATGAAAGTACTAGGAGCATTAGAAAGTCCAAAGGCATCACAAGCCACTCAAAAAGACCCTCACGAGTCTTAAAAGCTGTCTTCCATTCGTCGCCCGGTCTGATCCGAATTTGATGGTAGCCACTTTTTAAATCGAGCTTAGAGAATATCGATGCTTTGCCAATTTGATCGAGTAAATCATCTAAGCGTGGAATTGGAAATCTATAACGCACCGTGATTTTGTTGATTGCGCGACTGTCGACACACATACGCCAAGACCCATCCTTCTTGGGTATCAATAATGCCGGGACAGCGATAGGACTCAAACTTTCACGCACATGACCCTTACGGAGAAGTTCCTCTACCTGACGTCGTAGCTCATCGTGTTCTTGCGGACTCATACGATAATGTGGACGATTAGGAAGGATTGTGTTTGGAACAAGGTCTATGTGGTGTTGGATGTCTCGAAGAGGAGGTAAACCTTAAGGCAAGTCTATAGGAAAAACGTCACTGTATTGGTCCAGGAGCTTCGTAAACGAAGGATGTAACTCACTGTTACAAGGACCAGTGGCGGGCACAGTTACCAGCGCAAACATCATCCCCTCATTCCGGAATTTAGCTATAAAGTCTTTCTTAGCCAGCACTAACAAAGACTGGGAACTTACAGGTGACGCTGGTGGCTGTAGCGAAGCTTGAGGAGTCAAGCTCGCACCAGGGACCTCCGGCGAAGGAAGTAAGGTAATGGTTCGATTTTCAAAGACAAAACTATAAGTATTGTTACGCCCTTTATGTGTTGTATCTCTATCAAATTGCCAGGGTCTCTCGAGAAGAAGATGGCACGCATCCATAGGAACGACGTCGCAACACACAGAATCTTTATAGGAACCAATTGAAAAGGCCACGAGTACTTGCTTGGAGACTAAGATTTCAGTGCCGTTTTTCAACCAAGCTAGTTTATACGGTGCGGGATGCGTGTCTTCTTGTAACCCAAGCTTACGAACTGCTTCTTTTGCTATCACATTCGTGCAACTCCCTGAATCAATAATCAATTGGCACACTTTACCCTTGATTGTACACGAAGATCGAAAAAGCGTGGAGCGCAGCCAATGCTCTTGTGAAGCCTTAGGCAACAAACAGTTACGTCGAAGAACAAGATTCTGCCCCACATCCCCTGAAATAAAATCTTCCTAAGGACTGTCTTGATGATCGAATCGTATTCATCATAGCGAGGACCGCTATCTTCCGCATCCATAGCAGCAAGTCCCCGTCGAGGTTGTTTCGGGCAGGTTGTCTGAATGTGCCCACGTTCGCCACAAGCAAAACATCTTAACGCATTGGGGCGTGAAGGTCGAGAAGACGCTAGTGGCTCTGTACTTTGCGGTGCTCGTGATGTAGAAGGAGCCTCCGTCACAGCTGCTGCTGATGTGTCAGTGACGTTGGTAGAAAAGGACCTGTTACGAGCTGTTGTTGAGGACCAAGAGGAACGCAGCTGTTGCTCCATAGCTACGGCTCGTTGGTGAGCTTCGGAGACAGAGACAGGATTAAATTGTTGTAAGGCTATTTGGAGTTGAGTGCGCAATCCGCCTATGAAACGAGAGACCAACTGATCCTCTGTCTCCACAAGAGAAGTTCGAGCAAACATGTTAAAAAAATCCGTCGCATACTCCTCTACAGATCGATTTCCCTGCCGTAGATTCTGGAATTTGGTATACAGCATCCTCTCATAATTGTAGGGGAGAAAATTACGCCTCATGTGCTTCTTCAACTTTTCCCAAGAATTGATGCGAGGCTTATTGGCTCGTCGTCGCGATTCCTTCATCAATTGCCACCAGGACATTGCACGACTTTTAAATCTAGTTGCCACTAACGGAACCCGCATCTCATCTGGAACTTCTTTAAACTCAAGGATTTCCTCAACCATATTAACCCAGTCAATGAATTCTTCCGGATTCAAGGCTACTGAAAACTCGGGTATATCGAGTTTAAAACCTAACTCCCATCGAGCAGCGCGGTGATTGTTGTTGTCCGGGTTCAAGTCGATATGGTCAGCTTGTCTCCCACCACGAGGGTGTTGCGGACCATGGTGTTGCTGGTGCGGAGGATCAGCAAAGAGGTTATCGTAAGGGAGACCATCATCGGAATCGTCATTGTTTTGAAACAGGGGATTGTTCCTGTGATGGTTAGCTCTGTTTATGTTCCCACGATGCAACTCTTGCTGTTGTTGTAACACAGACGTCATCGCGTTATGCACGGCTTGTTGTAAAGCCTCTTGCAAACCCGCTGTGAAGGTCTCTAATGTCTGACGAAGTTCGTCAACATCGTCGACGGTGGGTTTACGTGGTGCCATGATTGAAACGAGAAGGGACCGAGCTTTATTTGAGAAAATAAAGCTTCTGGAATCTGATACCAACTGGTGTAGCCTCAGCTACGTATGCTGCAAGAAACCTATTTAGTCTGAGAATGCCTAGGGTTCTTACCTTCTTGATCTCGTTGAAAGCCAACGCTGTAGCCGAAAACAAGGAAATTGAGAGACAAAAGCTTTGTTTTTAGATTCAAAATAAGATGTGTAAAAACCAAATACAAGATAGCGTAGCTTATATAAAGGAAAACACAAAACTCTAAATCCCTCGAGATTTAGGATTTGCTTCATCCTTATCTACTCCTAAAATAAAGAATTAAAAGACATGTTTATCTAAACTAAATATAAAAGAAAGTAAAAACAAAGCCAGCAAGTAATGGCTAATGCTCTGCATCATCTACCCTAACAATAACCGTCAAGAAGAACCAAGGAAAGACACCACCTAAACCAGCCCCACAATCTCACTAAGAGAATTTTTTCATGCCTCAATACTAGAGAAGCATCTCGTCGCCGGTCTCAAAAAGCATAACGTAGGAAATCGCAATACTTATACACAAACTGGTGACAACTATAAAGCAAATCTGGAATAATTAAACAAAAAAATTTTAACAACCAAGAAAAAAACAAAATATTGCGTAATGTTCGACACCGTACATTGAGCAGACAAATTCTAATTAAAAAATAAAATATATGTGAAACTATAAAAATTATTCATTCACTAAACACAATTATGGAAAACTGTAAAACAAAACTACAAGAACGGTAAAAAGCAGCTGCAACAACTGTAAAATAAATTTGTAGTAATTTCAAAAAATATTTCGAATTCGTATTAAGTGGTAAGTTTGAAATATTGCAAATTCTTGGCCGGCGCCAATGATCATTTTTCACATATTTTATTTTCCTTTTCTCGTTTTATATGATAAATTTATAAATTTATCATATATCATTTCATTTTGGCGTTAGTATCAAAGAAAAAAAAACAATACTCCATAAAAAATAAAAAAACTTCACCTGAGAAATTCATGTGTTAACATGGAGAGTAGACGGTGTAGGGTTTGATGAACGAAGGAGATAATCGGTTTCACTAAGAAGGATCATCGAAGAAGATGAAAGACCAAAAGTTTAAAGATTAACAAAAGTGTAACAATTTGTGACAACTCCAAAACAAATATCTAACTACGGTAAATGAAATATGCAACATCTTAAAAAAATCTCTGCAATAACGAGAAAACAAATAGGTGACAATAAAACGTCAAATTTGTAAAATTTGGAGATAACGGCAGAAGGACAAACAATTGTAAAATAATCGTCAAAAAAATCTCATATGTCAAAATTTCGACGATACTTTGGTTAGAAAACTTTTACGAGAAGGATAAACAATAATCACTCTTAAAAAAACAAAAACGAAAAGGAAAATGGATAGCAGGTTTGTGTCGGCAGCGAAGGCGTAAGTGAGCAACGGAGACAAACAGTGTGGAAGAAAACAGGAAGAACATATTTCTCGCAATGGAAGCGAAAATGAAGATGATTTAGTCAAAATTTAAGCGAAATTTTTGTGAGATTTTAAAGAGTAAATCGAAGTGTTAGTGAAAAAGTGTGAAGGAAAAAAATGGAAGGTAGGAGAAAATAAAACTAGAAAGTTCAAGGGTTAAGTAAATAAAAAAAATTAATAACAGTTTCGTAATTTGCATATAAATTTAGATTTACTAACTTTTTACAAAAAAAATTAAATTAGTTTAGCAAACTTTCAATGAAAGGAGTTATTATAGTTTGATGGCTCGTCTTTATAAAACTTTCTTTTAAGTACTTCATCATATCGAGAAGGATTTCTCTTGTTATTAGCGAGAATAACAAAGACGATAAATAACTATTATCCGGCCTTCGCGGTAAGAGTTGAGTTCTTACGTTTAGAGATCAACTGGGATATCAATCTCCCACTCCGATTTCGATGATGTTTGTGGTAGGTTGACGCATGATTCTGAGAGATGTTTAATCCAGAATCGCGGAGAGGACTCTGATTTAAGTGAAGGTGATGATGACATGGTTCCTCCACTAGCTCCTCCTCGTGCCAATCAAGGAGTTTTTATACGAGAAATCCAGCCTGATGAGCCTAATGGTGATCCTCCACATGAACAGAACAATGTTAATAATCACTTCCAACCTCTGGATCGATTAGAAGATAACATGGTTGACAGAGAGAATGGGTCTGCGACTGAACTTGAGGCTCCACCTGACGACTATGAGGACACAATTGCAGAGGAAAATGAATCGGAAGAAGAGAGTGATCTTGGGGAAGAGAGTGAACTAGAGGAGGATCAAAGCACTGAGGAACTATTAGAGAATGAGGATGTTAATGCAGAGGAGGCGGCTCAAGCTCCTGGTGATGCTCTTGTTTCACAAACTACTAATCATGCTGGTAATGAATCACGACAAGATAAAGGCAAGGAAGCTCTGCTCAGGCTTGAAAATGAGATGTACCTGTATACTAATTACTCGTAGACGGATGGAGATGAGAAGCGTTTAAATCTGAAGCACAAATTTGTTGAAAGCATCATTGAATCTGAAAAGAAGCGATTCCAGACTACTAATCAAGGAGAAGGCAGTAGGTGTTTGGACAAAACTGACGGAGGTGCGGTGGGCCCGAAACCACCGCTTTCACCATGAATATAGCCGTTTGGAACTGTCAAGGAATTAGCATTGACTTGACTGTTTGACGCCTAAAGGAGCTACAAAAAATGTATCTCTCGGACATTATTTGCCTTCTAGAAACCAAGCAACAAGACAACTACATTCGCGATATGTGCACTGATATTGGTTATGACTCGACTTTTACAGTTCCGCCGCAAGGCCTTATTTGCGGTATTGATGTGTTTTTAAAACTTATGTTTCTCTTTCGGTTTACTCTAGTAATCATAATATTATAGATTGTCAAATTCAATTTAATGGAACTTCTTTTTACTTGTCTTTTGTGTATGGATTTCCACAACCAAAAATAAGATATCTTTTATGGGAAAGAATTGAAAGAATAGCTACAACAAGACACTCTTCATGGCTGCTAACGGGTGACTTCAAAGAGATTATGTCAAACGCCGAGAAGAAAGGGGGACTGCAAAGGCCAGAATCGAGCTTCAGGAACTTTCGAAACATGATTTCAAATTGCAATCTCAAGGATCTTAAGAGCGTGGTAATCTTTTTTCTTGGACGGGTAAGCGAAGAAACCACACCATTTGGTGTTGCCTTGATAGAGCAATGGCCAACACCCATTGGCTAGCACAATTTCCTTCGGGCATGGTTGAATTTTTGCCTTTTGAAAGATCCGATCATAGGTCTCTCATGAATTCCACATCTAAAACTATTGAAACACGTAGAGGAAGTTTCTTTCACAACAGCTCATTGGCTTCAAACGAAGACTTTCGTAAGGTGATAATGAATAATTTGTCGACATCTTCTCGACATTGTCTATCACTTATTGATAAGCTCCGCCGATCAGGGTCTCAAATTTCTTCATGGAGATGCAATAATACATCCAACGTTGCTCTTCGTATAGCACTTTTAAAAAAAGAAATAGATAAAGCTCAAACCTCAGGTGCAACAACATAGAATCTTCAAGAACTCACACAAGACCTCACTAAAGCTTATAAAGATGAGGAATATTTTTGGAAGGTTAAAAGTAAGAATCAATGGATTTCTCAAGGTGATCGTAATACCAAATTCTTCTTTGCAGCTACGAAATCTCACCTTGCAAAAAACAGGATCCTTGCCATCGAAGATGCTCAAGGTAATATATATCACGGTGATGAGGAGTTTGGCCGAGCAGCAAGTAATTACTTCTAAAATCTTTTCACATCGATTGACCATCCTGAGTATAATCGTCTTAAAGATGGTGTATTTAGATACTTTCAGAAGTGCATTACGCCTGCAATGAATGCCGAATTAACAAAACCGGTTTCAGAGGATGAAGTAAAACATGTTGTCTTTCAAATCGGTCCAAACCGTGCACCGAGACCGGATGGCTTCACGGGAGCTTTCTTTCAACAATTTTGGCTCACTTTCAAAGATGACATCATGATGGTTATGGACAAATACTTTGGACAGGCTTTATTGAGGAGCAGAGCAATCATACAAACCTCTTTCTCCTTCCTAAGATTGATATACCGCAGACTATGGCGGATTCTAGACCAATCGCATTGTGTAGTGTCTCGTACAAAATCATATCCAAGATCCTCGTAAACCAAGTAAAGGATTTGCTTCCACACATATTCTCTGATAACTAGGCTGCTTTCATTACTGGAAGACAATAAGTAGATAATATCATAGTGGCTCAGGAGATTTTTCACTCTCTTAAATCACGTCGTCGTTGGGAAAAATTGTATATGCCGGTGAAAACTGATATATCCAAGGCATATGACCGTTTTGAGTAGCGATTCCTTCAGGACACAATGATAGCCATGGGATTTGACTCTAAATGGATTGCTTGGATAATGAAATGTGTGGAATCTGTTACACTTTCGGTTCTCATCAACGGTTCACTTCATGGACATATTCATCCAACTCGAGACATTCGCCAAGGCGACCCATTGTCTTCATACCTGTTTATACTATGTCTTGAGGTGCTTACTCATCTATTTAACCGAGAAGCAGAGAGGAAGCAAATTAAGGGCATGAAAATTAGTCAGAGTGGACCTAATGTTCATAACTTTTTCTTTGCAGACGATGCTTTATTTTTTTGTCATGCTCATCCAAAGTCTGTTAGATCAATCTGTCGTACATTACAACTGTATGAACATCTCTCTGGACAAGCTGTTAACCTCCACAAGTTCGCTATCACTTTTGGTTCACGAGTTAGAGCGGATATTAAGACTAATCTCCAACACATTCTCAACATACATAATGATGGAGTTCACGATACTTACTTGGGTCTACCAGAACAAATAGGAAGAAAAAAGAAAGATATCTTCGTCTATATTGTCGTCAAAGTCAAGCAGAGAACATAATAAATTGTTCTCAAAACAATTACTTTAGCACTACCTGTCTATACGATGAATTGCTTTAAGCTACCCATTGGGATTTGTGAGGAGATAGAGCGAATTATAGCTCATTTCTTGTGGAGTAAAGGAAATGGATGTAGGTCCATGCATTGGTACTCATGAAAACGAGTTAGTACACCTAAACGGCAAGGTGGTTTAAGTTTTCGAGACATAGAAAATTTCAACATGGTGCTATTAGCAAAACAATTCTGGCGCATTCTTCAACATCCTCAAAGTTTAGCTTCACAAATACTAAAGGGTAGATATTTTTCTCAAATTCAACCATTATCAAAGCCTCAAATGGTACTAAGCCATAATTCCTCTGGAGGTCATTGTTGACAGGTAGAGATCTTCTCATCAAAGGTCTTCGGGTTGGCATCGGTTCGGGAGATCATACAAATATATGGCTGGATAATTGCCTCCCTACACCTATCCCTCGGCCTCTGAACAAGATCATTCGACCTTTGCTACCAGTCACGAGAGTATATGAGTTGCTTGATGCATATGGAGGATGGGACCAGAATAAGTTGGAGGCTCTCTTTACGCAGGAGGATATTATGATTATTATGTCGATCCATCTTAGCAAAAGGAAATTGGAGGATGTAATTGGATGGCATCTCAATCAAGACGACTTCTATACTGTTAAGTTAGGACATTATTTGGAAACACTTCTAGCATCAGAGAATCTCCAACTCGACCCTCCTCCGAGTAACGCAAGTATCAAAGCATCTATATGGAAAATGAAGATTACTCCAAAGCTGAAACATTTCTTTTGGCGATGTCTCTCATCCGCTACCTATCGGTACAATCTTAGCTTATCGTGGTATTGGAATGGATAGACAATGCAGAAGATGTTGCAATGGAGATGAAGATATGAACCACCTTTTCTTTCAATGTTATTATGCTCAACAAGTATGGCGAGCTTCAGCGATCTCTTTAACCACATTACAAGACCCAACCATCAGCTTTGAGAATAAGCTAAGTTTCTTAATTGATCTTTATAATAACTCCTCTTTAACTCACTTTCAAAGACAATTACCTTGTTGGATTCTATGGCGATTGTGGAAAAGTAGGAACCTCTTATTTTATCAACAACAAAGTCAACATTGGCTCAAGGATCTCCAAGCCGCAAAAGATGACACCACTAAATGCATCATGGACAAGCCAACTCGTACTATACGCGGAATACCTACAACTCAAAATTCGCATTGGAAAAAACCAGCCTCTGGTTTTGTTAAGTGTAACTTTGATGGATCTCGAGATGCCATGGGGAACTCAAAAGTTGGTTTGATACTCAGGAATTATCAAGGAGTATATATATGCGCGGGTACTAGCAAGGGAAAGCATTGTAACAACTCACTGGAGCTGGAACTTCAAGCGCTGATTATTTCACTTCAACAAGTGTGGATTCGAGGTTATAGAAAGTGTATCTTCGAGGGTGATAACCAACATCTCTTTCAGCTCGTAAATAGGGGAAAATTACACTTTGGTTAACATAATCTCCTAATGGATGTTGAGTTTTGGCGCGACAGATTTGATGAAGCTATGTTTACTTGGGTTCCAAGATATTCAAATAAAGCAGCAGATCAAATCACTAAAAGGCCACTTAGACAAATCTCAACCATTTGTTTCACTTTTACGAAGACCAAACGAATTCCAATATCTAAATATAAAGACGTTAGAAAAAAAAAAACAAAGACGATAAATAAATAGATAAAAAAAGAAGAAATAGTTATTCTAGTTTATTATGATTAGGTAAATATTCGCGCTAGGTGGCATAATTTTTTTGAAATTTTCTTTTTGCATTTTATAGTGATTATTTGAATTTTTCGATAACCTTCACCTTCTCCTTATAGAGAGATTTATCAGTGTATTTCTTAGACATCACTACAGAAGATTTGAATGAGAACGAGACTAATGCAGAGAGTGGTGATGATATTTGAGATGATGAAAAGATATCAGATCCTTTATTTGAAAACGTGCTCTTAAACTCTTTTTGTAAGAACTGTTGGAGTAAACTTAGAGGTTACTTGTGAAAGAAGTTAAACTCTTGTTTTTTTGTTTTCCTAATTGAAATCGAGATATGATTTTAAGATAAGGATCAAATGATTTCTAGGAGTTATCTATATTTAGGTATTCCTTATTCAATTAGGAGATTCAGTTTACTATATAATGTTGAGTATTGGCATTAGAGAAGTTATGAGAATTTTAGGGTTTTGTTTGAACTTGAGTTTTGAGTAAGTTTCTCAAGAGAATAAAGAGAGCAATTCTTTATCAAACACTTTGCCAAATTCGATTATTGTCTTTTATTTGGTATCAGAGATCTTGTTTCACGATCCGTGTTTGTCTTAAGTTGAAGAATTCTTATTCAACTAAATTCGCAACATCAGAAACTTGAAGAACGAAGCACTCTGTTCTTTTCTCTCGCTCACACATGGGCCGATAGTTTGGCTTCAGCTCCGAAACCTAAAGAAGGTGGAGGAAACTCATCCATACAATGCCTGATGCTTGGAGCAACGAACTACATAGTGTGAGCCATAAAGATGAAAGTGATGCTTAAAGTTAACAAAGTATGGGAGACGATCGTTGAAGACAAAACGGACAAAGACAAGAACGATCTTGCCGTAGCATTGCTATTCCAATCCATCCCAGAATCCTTAGTACTGTTAGTGGGTGAGTTAGATATAACCAAAAAAGTGTGGGAAGCAATCAAAACTCGCCATGTCAGAGCCGAGATGGTCAAAAAAGCAAGATTGCAAACTTTGATCGCTTAAAGATGAAGGATACAGAAACAATTGATCAATTCGGTGGGAAACTGTCAGAAATAACGTCTAAGGCAACAACTCTTGGTGAAGTCATAGAAGAACCAAAGATGTTTAAGAAATTTCTTAAAAGCCTTCTTCGGAAAAAAAAATTATTAATATCGTTGTCTCTTTGGAACAAGTACTAAACTTGAACACAACCAGCTTTGAAGACATCATGGGTCGATTGAAAGCCTATGAAGAACGCATTCTTGAAGATGAAGAATCGCATGAATAACAAAAAAAGCTCATGTATGTCAATACCCAAGGATATATAGCACAACAAAACTGAGAATATAACTCGGATTCCAGAGGAAGAGGATGATGAGGAAGGTTATCATCCAGAGGCCGAGGACGTGGGAGGTGGAATAGAGGAAGAGACACCTCTAAAGTAATATGTTACAGATATGAAAAGATGGGTCATTATGCCTCAAACTGTCCGGACCATCTCTTGAAACTTCAAGAAGCCCAAGAAACTAAGAACACTGAAACACAGGATGCAGACGAACTAATGATGCACGAGATTGTATATTTGCATGGGAAGAACTGCATACCAGAGAGGTAAGAAACAAACAGTGACATATGGTACTTAGATAATAATGCAAGTAATCATATGTCAAGAGATCACAGATATTTCTCAAAGCTAGATACAACTATTACTCGTAAAGTGAGATTCGGAGACGATTCAAGGGTTGATATCAAATGAAAGGGTACAACCTCCTTTATAGATATGAATGGAGAAGCAAGAACGATATGTGATGTCTATTGGATCCCAGACCTGAAAAGTAACATTGTAAGTCTTGGGCAAGCAACTGAATCCGGGTGTGATATAAGGATGAATGGAGAAACCTTAAGTATACGTGATCAGAAGGGGAAGCTACTAGCTAGAACAAATCGATCAAAGAACATGCTATATAAGGTGCGCATGGGACTAATTGAGACTTCTTGTCTACAAGCATCAGCCGAAAGTGAGTATGACAGGTGGCATGCGAGACTTGGGCATGTAAACCTGGAGAAAATCAAAACGATGATTCAGAAGAATTTAGTGCTAGGGATACCGAAAACAACTTTTCATAAGGACGTATGTAGCTCATGTCTTCTTGGAGAACAAACACGACGAGAGTTTCCTAAAGGCACTTCATATCGAGCAAAAAAGACACTACATCTACTTCATGGTGAGTTATGTGGACCCATTAAACCAAGCACACCATCTGGGAATAGGTATGTTTTCGTGGTTATAGATGATTTCTCCAGATACATGTGGACAATCTTATTAAGAGAAAAGAGTGAAGCATTCGAGAAATTTAAAAAGCTAAAAGTCATGATCTAGAAAGAGATTGGAGCTGCTATAAATGTTCTTAGAACCGATAGAGGTGGAGAATTTGTATCACAAAAATTTAATTCGTTCTGCGAAACCACTGGTATAAAACGCCATCTTACAACACCATACACACCTCAACAGAATGATGTCAAAGAAAGAAGAAATAGAACGTTGATGGAGATGACCCGAAGTGTTCTTAAACATATGCATATGCCGAATTCTTTTTGGGGAGAAGCCATCTGTCATTCTACTTATCTCCTCAACAGAATATTGAAAAAAGCCATTAAAGACATCACTCCATATGAAGCTTATCGAGCTGCGAAACCAAGGGTAGACCATATTCGAGTTTTTGTTGCATTGGGTATGCTAAAAGCAAAAAATTATCTTTGAAAAAAATGGATGATCGGTCTAGGATGCTTGTTCACCTTGGAATAGAGCCTGGATCTAAAGCATATCGCTTGTATGATCCTAAATCTTGAAAGATAGTTGTGAGTAGGGACGTGATCTTTGACGAGACCAAATGATGGAACTGGAATCAAGATCAATCAGATGTAACTTGAGGAGGAAGCTTCAGGTTAAATCTAGGATCTCTCGGGTCATTCGGAAATCACGGCCTGCGTGAAGAAGATGAGGACGAAACAGCTCAAAACCAGAATCCGATTCCTCACCAGAATTCGATTCATGACCAAGAGCAAGAACAGGACGATCATGGCTAAACTAAAACAGAGGAGGATGACCTTGAAGAAGCTGCTGAAGATGATGAAAATGTCAAAAACGTGATAGAGAATCAAGCTTTAAACCCGACGAATAACCTGAGAAGATCCGAAAGGCAGAGAATGAAGCCTTGACACTTTGACGATTATGTACTGTTAGCCATTGAAGAAGGAGAGAAGCTGTTGTTGAACATAAATAATGAACCTGCAAATTACTTAGAGGCTAAGGAGCTAAAATAATGGATGTTGGCTTGCGAGGACGAGATCCATTCTATAAACAAAAATCAATGTTGGGACCTTGTTGACCTTCCCCTTGGTGTTAAACCCATCGGCCTAGAGTGGATCTTTAAACCCAAGCGCTACTCTGATGGCAGTATTAACAAGTACAAATTTCGTCTCGTGGCAAAGGGTTATGTACAAAAGTATGGAGTGGACTATGAAGAAGTTTTCGCTCCCGTTGCTCGTCTTGAAACTATAAGACTTCTCGAGAACCTTGCTGCCACAAATGGTTGGAAAGATCACCATTTAGATGTTAAAATTGCATTCCTACATGGTGAACTAAAAGAAATAGTCTTTGTTACTCAACCAAAGGGGTTTGAAGAAAAGGGTCATGAAGGGAAAGTTTACAAGTTAAATAAGGCTCTATATGGATTTCGTTAGGAACCGAGAGCGTGGAACAATAAACTAAATCAGATTCTTGTTGAATTACGATTTAAAAAATGTTCCAAGGAACCTTCTGTCTACCGAAAGCAGGTACAAGAAAAATTTCTTCTTCTAGCAGTTTACGTAGAGGATTTGTTCGTTACAGGGACAACTAAGAAGCTGAATGATAAGTTCAAAGAGGAGATGGCTTCGAAATTTGAAATGAGCGATTTGAGAAGATTGTCATGCTATCTCGGCATGGAGGTGGTTCAACATAATGGTGGGATAACAATTACTCAGAATCGTTATGCCTTAAAGATTTTAGAAGAAGCAGATATGGCTAACTGTAACTTGGCTCATACTTCTATGGAAATTGGTCTTAAACTCGCAAGAACTAGCGGTGGCAAAGAGATAGATGCCACGGTTTTCAGGAAGAATGTTGGATGTCTTCGATATCTTTTGCATACAAGACTGGACATGGCTTATTGCGTTGGAATCTTAAGTCGATACATGCAGAACCCGGATGAGTCTCATAGGGATGCTATGAAACATTGATTAAGGTATTTAAAGGGAACAATAACTTTTGGATTGGTGTTTGAAAGATCAACTGCAGGAATTTCAAGATTAGTTGGCTATAGTGACAGTAGCCATAACGTGGATCCTTATGATGGAAAAAGAACAACCGGACATATATTTTACTTGGGAGAAAGTTTCATTTCTTGGTGTTCTCAGAAACAAGATATTGTAGCTCTTTCTTCATGTGAAGCTAAGTTTATGGCTGGAACTGAAGCAGCAAGGCAAGCCATTTGGTTACAAGACCTTCTTAGCGAGGTAACAGGCATGCCAAGTGAAAAGGTGCTTGTTCGAATCGACAATTAATCCGCTATAGCATCGACCAAGAATCCAGTCTTTCATTGTCGAAGTAAACATATCCAAAAAAGATACCATTTTATTCGTGAATGTGTTGAGAATGGTCAAATCGAGGTGTCATATGTTCCTGGGAGCGAGCAAAAGGCAGATATATTGACAAAGACACTCAGCCATGTGAAGTAGAAGGAGATGCGCGAGCTGTTTGGAGTTCAAGACCTTAGACAAGTAACCTTTAAGTTTAAAGAGGAGAATGTTGGAGTAAACTTAGAGGTTACTTGTGAAAGAAGTTAAACTCTTGTTTTTGTGTTTTCCTAATTGAAATCGAGATATGATTTTAAGATAAGGATTAAGTGATTTCTAGGAGTTATCTAGATTTTGTAAGAATCATTAGGTGGGGTCAAATATGTTAAGGATTAAATGTGTTAGGGCCATTAATTAAATAATCTATTTTGTAGTGGTTACATTGTTATAAAAGAAAGGTTATGGGCATAAGTGTTATGAAATATTAATATGTGGGTACCTTTAGCAATTTCTAGTTTGATGAGGGGCCGAACTTGAAATCGATTCTCTATAAATAGAGGGTTATGGTCCCCAAAGCAACCCTAACAGAAAATACAGAAACTCTCTGCATCCCCATCACCAGAGACCTAAAGTCATTTAGGGTTTCCTTTGGAAGATCAATTCCCTACTTGATTCAGATCCCTAAGCATGGATTCATTAGGTACGCTTCCGCTCTCGATCTATTAATCAGGAACTGATATGGTTTAAGGTTTATAGAATAAATAAATCTAACAATTGGTATCAGAGCCACCATATCCAGTATCTGTTTTGATATAAGGTTTTATGATTATTTTTCGAATTTATTTGTTAAAATTCGGATTTAATTTTGTGAAAATTTTAGATTGTTGAATTTGATTTTTTCTCTAAGTTCTATGCTTAAATTAAGTATTCTGGGATTTGTGCTTATTGTTTATGTTAGATCTAAGTATATCCATGTTTAGATCTAGTAATTTTGGTGATTGTTCTAGATAAAAACATGTTTAGGATTTAAATCTTAGATTTGAAATTTCTGTTAAATCTGATCTAAAGCAGTTTTACTCATAAGGTTTTATTTTTTGAAACTAAATAATATTTTTTGAAAGTTCTGAAGTTAACTTTTCGGATTTTAGTTTAGCCCTTGCGGCTGTATAAAGTTTTAGGGTTGATGAAACGTTCTCGTTTCATTTTTTCTGTTTTTTAATTTCACCAGTCAATGGCGTCTAGAACCGACGTTGACTAGATTTGAACTCGGGTGCACATACACTTGTGATGGTGAACACGTGACAATTATATGGACTTAAACATGTGAATGATAAATCGGCCCAAAGGAAGGTTTATTATTTATCATGAATTATTGTCAGTGTTTGATCTTTACAACAAGAGTATCGCTAGTAGTTAATATTATTGTCCAAAGACTTGATATTAATGTTACATTTGGTATCTTGGATGGGATATGTACAATTGGTTAATATTTATTATTGATTTTCTTCAGTTAGTGAGTCATTAATTAGGTTTTGTTATCTCTTTTCAGCAAATGTTGCTACTCTATCTGCCAACTTAGGATCAATTCCAAAACTTACGGGTTCTAACTTTACTAAGTGGAAAAGTAAAGTTAAGATTGTTCTTGGGTGTATGAATCTTGACCTTGCTCTAAGGTTGGAAAAATCTGCTTCTCCTATGGATACCAGCATTGCTGAGTATAAGGCTATTTATGAGAAGTGGGAGCGTTACAATCGCATTGGTCTGATGATCATTAAGGAAACCATTCGAGAAACCTTCAGAGGTGGTGAAGAGATCAATGATCTCAAACAGTTCCTTGCTGAGATGGATTTGCGCTTCGCAAGAAGCGTTAAGGCGGAAATAAGTATGCTTTTGCATCGCTTTAGTACGATGAGGTATCACAGCAAAGGAAACATAATGGAGTACATTTTGGAAATGTCCAACATTCTTTCAAAGCTCAATACTCTTAAGATTGAGCTTCCAGCTGAAGTGCTCATCTTCTTTGTCTTGAACTCTCTTCCTCCTCAGTTCAATCAATTGAAATCCAGTTACAACACACAGAAGGAGCAGTGGTCTCTTAATGAGCTCATTGCATATTGTGTGCAAGAGGAAGATAGAATGAAGCAAGAAAGGACTTAAAGTGCTTATTTGGCTTACATCTCTAAGGGTCAGGGCAAAAGAAGGAAACTCGAGCCTTTTAAGAATGATGCTTCTAAGGGTTCCATCCAAAAGAAACAGGATAAGGTTGAGAATACCTGTTTCTTTTGCAAGAAGGGTAGACACATGAAAGAGGACTGCCAAAAGTATCACGCTTGGCGTGCTAAGAAAGGTATGTTGCTTTGGTCTGTTCAAAAATGAACTTAGTTGAAGTGCCTAGAAACACTTGGTGGTTAGACACTGCTACTACTACTAACATGAGTGTTTCACTTCAGGGTTACCTGAGCTACCGAAACCCAACTGATGCTGAGAGACGCATTCATGTGGCTAATGGGATTCGGGTGCATGTGGAAGCAGTCACGCATTTTAGATTGTTTTTTAGTACTGGTTATTTTCTGGATTTGAAAGACACTTTGGTTGTACCATCTTTAAGACGAAATTTGGTTTCCGATCCCTAATTAGACAGATCCGGCTATTCTTGTCAAACTGGGAATGGAAAAGCTGCTTTGTCTTTAAATTTAGTTCTTATTGGAACCAGTAAACTTTTGGATGATCACAACTTTTATATGCTTGACACTTTAAACTCTAACGAGGAAAGTTTAAGTGATGAGTCAAGGGGCACTAAACGTAAGTTTGAAAATGCAAATTCAGGAACTCTATGGCACAAACGCCTATGTCACATCTCTAGAAATAGAGTTGAGCAACTTGTGTCAGATGGTATATTGAATTCTGTTGACTTCACCGATTGTGATGTCTGTGTAGATTGCATTAAAGGAAAACAGACCAAACATAAGAAATTAGGTGCGTATAGAGCTACGGAAGTCCTTGAGTTGATTCATACGGATATTTGTGGGTCGTTTCCTACTCCATCTTGGAATGGTCAACAATACTTCATATCATTCATTGACGATTACTCTAGATATGCATTTTTATTTTTTATTCATGAAAAATTGGAGTCTTTAGGCGTGTTCAAGAAGTTTAAGGCTGAGTTTGAGAACCAATTTGACCGAAGGATAAAGTCTGTCAGATCTGATCATGGTGGTGAATACTACGGTAGATATGATGGTTCAGGTGGACAACGTCCAGGACCATTTGCCAGATACCTAGAGGAATGCGAAATTTTGCCTCAGTACACTATGCCTGAGTCTCCCAGTATGAATGGTGTTTCTGAGAGAAGGAACCGCACTCTTAAGGACATGGTGAGGAATATGATTAGTCATTCTACCTTACCTAAATCACTTTGGGGAGAGACACTTAAGACTGCAGCTTACATTCTTAATAGGGTACCAACTAAAGCAACTGCTAAAACCCCTTATGAGCTTTGGACTGGCAGAAAACCTAGTCTAAAGCACCTTTGGATATGGGGATGTCCAGCTAAGGCTAGACCTTATAAGCCATATGAAAAGAAATTGGACTCAAGAACTATTAGCAGTTATTTTATTGGTTATTCTGAACGATCTCGGGGCTACAAGTTCTATGATCCCACACAAAAGAATATTTTTGAGACGGAAACAACTACGTTCTTTGAGGATGTTGAGTTTGGGGGGAGAAATAAAGTGAGGGATATCATCTTTGAGAAAGAATCGGTTCCGGTTTCTATACCAATTCATATAGTTACTTTGGATAAAGTGAATTCGGATCCTCAGGTTGATAGTGAAATTATTCTTCAGGTTGATACTGAAGTTATTTCTCAGGTTGATAATGAAGTTATTCCTCCAACTCAAGATGTCGATGATATCGATCATGAAGGTCAAACTCCAAATCCTTAAGAGCTAGTGCAACAAGATCAAGTTGCTTTAAGGCGGTCCTCTAAAGTAAGGAAAAATGCTATTCCAGATGATTACATAGTATTTTTAATGGAACATGAGGAAAATCAAACTGTTATGGAAGACGATCCTATCAACTTCCATCAAGCTATGAGTAGTTCCATCTCAGACAAGTTGACTGAAGCAGCGAATGAGGAGTATCAGTCGATGCTAGACAATCAGGTTTGGGACATCGCTCTGTTGCTAGAAGGAAAGAAACCTATTGGTTGCAAATGGATATTTAAAACCAAGAGGGATTCAAATGTTAATATAGAACGATATAAAGCTCATCTAGTAGCTAAAGGCTTTACTCAAAAAGAGGGGATTGGCTATAAAGAAACCTTCTCTCCAGTTTCATCGAAGGATTCTTTTAGGACAATCATGACCCTTGTTGCACAATGTGATTTGGAGCTTCATCAGATGGATTTCAAAGCAGCATTTCTCAATGGAGACATTGATGAAACAATTAATATGGACCAGCCAGAGAACTTTGTCTTAGGTGATGCAAAGAATATGGTTTGCAAATTAAAGAAATTCATCTATGGGCTCAAACAGGTTTTTCGTCAATGGTACCACAAATTTCATAAGGTTATCATCTCCTTTGGCTTTGAGGTGAATTTGGTTGAGGATTGTGTGTATCAAGAGTTCAGTGGGAGCAAGTGTATTTTCCTTGTTTTATCTGTCGATGACATATTATTGGCCACTAACGATATGAGCATGCAGGTTGAAACCAAGAGATTTCTTAAGGAAAATTTTGAGATGAAAGTTCTTGGTGAAACATCTTTTGTATTAGGAATTGAGATTCATCGAGACCGTTCTCGAGGAATTCTTGGATTATCACAAAAGAGCTATATCGATAAAGTACTTAAGAGATTTGGCATGCAGGATTGCAAACCAGGTGATACTCCAGTAGCTAAGGGAGACAAATTTTGTCTCATTCACTGCCCTAAAGGAAATCTGGAAATTCAGGAGATGCAGAAGATCCCTTATGCA